>JARQOD010005218.1:0-49388 GCA_033576555.1 Oophaga sylvatica | reverse complement strand
GGGAATGGTGATCGGGGCTCGCTGCTTTGTGATGCATCTGTAGTGGCTGCTGTTTTTTCCCTGTTTACACGCAGCTTTCTCCTTTGGGGGACAGTGGTGTCGAGGCTCAGCTGCATTGTGTATCGGCTTTTTGTAGATGCCCTGCTGTATTTCCCTGTTTACACTGCGCCTTTTCCTTGGGGCACAGTGGTGATCCAGCTCAGCTGCATTGTGTTCGGCGTCTGTGATGCTGCTGTGTATTCCTCCCTGCTTTCCCCACTGACCCCTTTCTCCGTTGGGGCACAGTGGTGATCGGGCTCGCTGCTTGTGTATGATCTGTGATGCGCGGTGTTTTCTACCTGTTTAAACTGCCCCTTTCTCCTTTGGGGGCCCACAGTGGTGATCGAGGTCAGTGCATTGGAAATCGGCGTTGTATTTTGCCGCTGCTGTTTTCCCTTTCTGTTTTTTAACTGCGCCTTCTCCTTGGGGGCAAGTGGTGATCCGGCTCAGCTGCATTGTGTATCGGGTCTGTAGATCCCCTTGGCTGTATTTTTACCCTTTACACTGCAGTTCTCCTTGGGGCACGGGGTGATCCGAGGTCGCTGCATTGGTTTTGGCTCGTAGATGCGTGCTGTTTTCCTCCGCTTTACACTGCAGCCTTTCCCCATTGGGGCACAGTGGTGATCCGGGCTCAGCGCATTGGTATCGTGTTGTAGATCCCGGCTGTATTTTTCTGCTTTACACTGACCCTTTCTCCTTGGGGGCACAGTGGTACCCGGGCTCAGCTGTTTTGTGATCGGGTTGTAGATCCCCCTGTGTATTCCTACCTGCTTTACACTGCAGCCTTTCCCTTGGGGCACGTGGTGATCCGGCTCAGCTGCATTGTGTATCGGCGTTGTGACTGTGCTGTTTTCCTACCTGCTTTTTTACTGCAGCCTTTCCCCATTGGGGCACAGTGGTGATCCAGTGCTGCATTGTGTATGGGCCCGTCTGTGATCCCGCTGCTGTTTTCTACCTGCTTTACACGCAGCCTTTTCCTTGGGGGACAGGGGGGGGGGGGGGGGGGGGGGGGGGGGGGGGGGGGGGGGGGGGGGGGGGGGGGGGGGGGGGGGGGGGGGGGGGGGGGGGGGGGGGGGGGGGGGGGGGGGGGGGGGGGGGGGGGGGGGGGGGGGGGGGGGGGGGGGGGGGGGGGGGGGGGGGGGGGGGGGGGGGGGGGGGGGGGGGGGGGGGGGGGGGGGGGGGGGGGGGGGGGGGGGGGGGGGGGGGGGGGGGGGGGGGGGGGGGGGGGGGGGGGGGGGGGGGGGGGGGGGGGGGGGGGGGGGGGGGGGGGGGGGGGGGGGGGGGGGGGGGGGGGGGGGGGGGGGGGGGGGGGGGGGGGGTTTTTTTTTTTTTTTTTTTTTTTTTTTTTTTTTTTTTTTTTTTTTTTTTTTTTTTTTTTTTTTTTTTTTTTTTTTTTTTTTTTTTTTTTTTTTTTTTTTTTTTTTTTTTTTTTTTTTTTTTTTTTTTTTTTTTTTTTTTTTTTTTTTTTTTTTTTTTTTTTTTTTTTTTTTTTTTTTTTTTTTTTTTTTTTTTTTTTTTTTTTTTTTTTTTTTTTTTTTTTTTTTTTTTTTTTTTTTTTTTTTTTTTTTTTTTTTTTTTTTTTTTTTTTTTTTTTTTTTTTTTTTTTTTTTTTTTTTTTTTTTTTTTTTTTTTTTTTTTTTTTTTTTTTTTTTTTTTTTTTTTTTTTTTTTTTTTTTTTTTTTTTTTTTTTTTTTTTTTTTTTTTTTTTTTTTTTTTTTTTTTTCCTTGGGGAAAGGGGTATCGGGTCAGGCGGGTGTACCCCTTTTTTCCGCGGTTTTTTTCCCCCACCCCCCCTTTGGGCCAGGGTGACCCGGGGTGGGGTTTGTGTATAGTTTAATCCCCCTTTTTTTCCCCCTGTTTTCCCCAGCCCTTTTTTGGGGCCTTGGTGCCACTACTGCTTTTTATGGGGTTTTTTTGGCCGTTTTTTCCTCTGAAAAAGCCTTTTTTCCCTTGGGGACTTCCCAAAGGGGCCCTTTTTTTGGGGCTGTAAAACCCTGTGCTTTTTACCCTTTAATCCCCCTTTTTTCCCTCCTTGGGGCCTTCCCGGGGGGTGTTTTGGTATGGCTTGTAGTCCCTTGGTATTCCTCTCTTTACACGGTTTTTCCTTGGGGGCCATTTGCCCGGGTCAGCTGCATTGGTACGGGTTGGGCTTTTATTTAACCCCCTCCTTTTCCGGGGGAAATTTTTGGGGGGTACTTTGTGTACCCCTTTTTTAATGCTTTTTTTAAATTTTTTTGCGGGCCCCCGGGGGGGAACAGTGGGGCCGTGATTTTTACGGCTTTTTTGGGGGGGGGTGTTTTTTTTTTTTGGTTTTCCCTTTGGGGCCTTTTTTTAATCCAGCTCCTTTTTTGGATGGGTCGGGTGCCCCTTTTTTCCCCTTTTTTAACCCCCTTTCTTTTTTGGGGCCAATTTTGGGCCCCGGGGCCCTGGCTCGGCTTTTTTGGCCGTGCTGTTTTCCCTACCGCTTTAACTGCCCTTTTTCCTTGGGGCACAGTGGTGACCCGGGTCGCGCTTGGTTTCGGTCAAACCCCCCCTTTTTTTTCCCCTTTTAACCGCCCCCTTTGGGGGGGTTGTTTTGGGGTTTGGTTGGGGTTTGGGTCCGCTGTTTCCCCGCTTTCCCGGGCCCCCTTGGGGCCGGGTGGGGTTGGTTTTTAGGTTTGAGCCCGGTTTTTCCTCCCTTTACACTCCCCCTTTCCTCCTTGGGGGCACAGTGGTGACGAGGCTCAGCTGCATTGTGTTCGGCTTGTAGATGCGTGTGTATTCTTCCTGTTTCACTGCAGCCTTTCCCTTGGGGGGCACAGGGGTGATCGGGCTCAGCGGCATTGTGTATCGGCGTTTGTAGAGGGCCCTGCTGTATTCACTTGCTTTACACTGAGCCTTTCCCCTTGGGGCACAGTGGTGATCCGGGGCTCAGCTGCATTGTGAATCGGCGTTGTAGATCCCGCTGCTGTATTCCTACCTGCTTTACACTGCAGCCTTTCTCCATTGGGGCACAGTGGTGATCCACGGCTCAGCTGCATTGTGTATCGGCGTCTGTAGATGCCGCTGCTGTATTCTTACTGCTTTACACTGCAGCCTTTCTCCGTTGGGGCACAATGGTGATCTGAGCCTTTCTCCATTGGGGCACAGTGGTGATCCGGGCTCAGCTGCATTGTGTATCGGCGTCTGTAGATGCCGCTGCTGTATTCTACCTGCTTTACACTGCAGCCTTCTCATTGGGGCACAGTGGTGATCCGCGGCTCAGCTGCATTGTGTATCGCGTTGTAGATGCCGCTGCTGTATTCCTTACCTGCTTTACACTGCAGCCTTTCTCCATTGGCACAGTGGTGATCCGGCTCAGCTGCATTGTGTATCGGCGTCTGTAGATGCGCTGCTGTATTCTACCGCTTACACTGCAGCCTTCTCCTTGGGCCAGTGGTGATCCGGCTCAGCTGCATTGGTATCGCTCTTGATGCCGCGCTTATTCCCCTGCTTTACACTGCAGCTTCTCCATGGGCACAGTGGTGATCCGGGTCAGCTGCATTTGTATCGCGTGTAGATGCGCTGCTGTATTCCTCCTGCTTTACCTGCAGCCTTCTCCTTGGGCACAGTGGTGATCCGGCTCACTGCATTGTGTATCGCGTCTGTGATGCGCTGCTGTATTCTACCTGCTTTACACTGCACTTCCTTGGGCACAGTGTGATCCGGGCTCGCGCATTGTGTATCGTCTGTAGATCGCTGCTGTATTCTACCTGCTTACACTGCAGCCTTCTCCATTGGGGCACAGTGGTGATCCGGCTCAGCTGCATTGTGTATCGCGTTGTAGATGCCGCTGCTGTATTCTACTGCTTTACACTGCAGCCTTTCTCCATTGGGGCACAGTGGTGATCCAGGCTCAGCTGCATTGTGTATCGGGTCTGTAGATGCGCTGCTGTATTCCTACCTGCTTTACACTGCAGCCTTTCTCCTTGGGGCACAGTGGTGATCCGGCTCAGCTGCATTGTGTATCGGCATCTGTAGATGCGTGCTGTATTCCTACCTGCTTTACACTGCAGCCTTTCTCCTTGGGCACAGTGGTGATCGGGCTCGCTGCATTGTGTATCGGCTGTAGATCGCTGCTGTATTCTACTGCTTTACACTGCAGCCTTCTCCTTGGGGCACAGTGGTGATCGGGCTCAGCTGCATTGTGTATCGCGTTGTAGATGCGCTGCTGTATTCTACCTGCTTTACACTGCAGCCTTCTCATTGGGCACAGTGGTGATCCGGCTCAGCTGCATTGTGTATCGCGTCTGTAGATGCGCTGCTGTATTCTACCTGCTTTACACTGCAGCCTTTCTCCTTGGGGCACAGTGGTGATCCGGCTCAGCTGCATTGTGTATCGGCTCTGTAGATGCCTGCTGTATTCCTACCTGCTTTACACTGCAGCTTTCTCCTTGGGGCACAGTGGTGATCCGGGCTCAGCTGCATTGTGTATCGGTTGTAGATGCCGCTGCTGTATTCCTACCTGCTTTACACTGCAGCCTTCTCCTTGGGGCACTGGTGATCCGCGGCTCAGCTGCATTGTGTATCGGCGTCTGTAGATGCCGCTGCTGTATTCTACCTGCTTTACACTGCAGCCTTTCTCCATTGGGGCACAGTGGTGATCCGGGCTCAGCTGCATTGTGTATCGGCGTCTGTGATGCGCTGCTGTATTCTACCTGCTTTACACTGCAGCCTTTCTCCATTGGGGCACAGTGGTGATCTGCTCAGCGCATTGTGTATCGGCGTCTGTAGATGCCGTGCTGTATTCCTACCTGCTTTACACTGCAGCCTTTCTCCATTGGGGCACAGTGGTGATCCGGCTCAGCTGCATTGTGTATCGGCTCTGTAGATGCCGCTGCTGTATTCTACCTGCTTTACACTGCAGCCTTTCTCCTTGGGGCACAGTGGTGATCCGGCTCAGCTGCATTGTGTATCGGCTCTGTAGATGCGCTGCTGTATTCTTACCTGCTTTACACTGCAGCCTTCTCCATTGGGGCACAGTGGTGATCCGGGCTCAGCTGCATTGTGTATCGGCGTCTGTAGATGCGCTGCTGTATTCCTACCTGCTTTACACTGCAGCCTTCTCCATTGGGCAGTGGTGATCCGGCTCAGCTGCATTGTGTATCGGCGTCTGTAGATGCCGCTGCTGTATTCCTACCTGCTTTACACTGCAGCCTTTCTCCATTGGGCACAGTGGTGATCCGAGGCTCAGCTGCATTGTGTATCGGCGTTTGTAGATGCTGCTGCTGTATTCCTACCTGCTTTACACTGCAGCCTTTCTCATTGGGGCACAGTGGTGATCCGGCTCAGCTGCATTGTGTATCGGCGTCTGTAGATGCCGCTGCTGTATTCCTACCTGCTTTACACTGCAGCCTTTCTCCATTGGGGCACAGTGGTGATCCGGGCTCAGCTGCATTGTGTATCGGCGTCTGTAGATGCCGCTGCTGTATTCCTACCTGCTTTACACTGCAGCCTTCTCCATTGGGCACAGTGGTGATCCGGGCTCAGCTGCATTGTGTATCGGCGTCTGTAGATGCGCTGCTGTATTCCTACCTGCTTTACACTGCAGCCTTTCTCCATTGGGGCACAGTGGTGATCCGCGGCTCAGCGCATTGTGTATCGGTTGTAGATGCGCTGCTGTATTCTACCTGCTTTACACTGCAGCCTTCTCATTGGGCACAGTGGTGTCGGCTCAGCTGCATGTGTTCGCGTTGTAGATGCGCTGCTGTATCTACCTGCTTTACACTGCAGCTTTCTCCATTGGGGCACAGTGGTGATCCGAGCTCAGCTCATTGTGTATCGGCTCTGTAGATGCTGCTGCTGTATCTACCTGCTTTACACTGCAGCCTTTCTCCTTGGGCACAGTGGTGATCCGAGGCTCAGCTGCATTGTGTATCGGCGTCTGTAGATGCTGCTGCTGTATTCCTCTGCTTTACACTGCAGCCTTCTCCATTGGGCACAGTGGTGATCCGGGTCAGCTGCATTGTGTATCGCGTTGTAGATGCCGCTGCTGTATTCCTACCTGCTTTAACTGCAGCCTTTCTCCATTGGGGCACAGTGGTGATCCGGCTCAGCTGATGTGTATCGGTCTGTAGATGCCGCTGCTGTATTCTACCTGCTTTACACTGCAGCTTTCTCCTTGGGGCACAGTGGTGATCCGCGGCTCAGCTGCATTGTATCGGTCTGTAGATGCTGCTGCTGTATTCTTACCTGCTTTACACTGAGCCTTTCTCTTGGGGCACAGTGGTGATCGAGGCTCAGCTGCATTGTGTATCGCGTCTGTAGATGCGTGCTGTATTCTACTGCTTTACACTGCAGCTTCTCCATTGGGGCACATGGTGATCCGCGGCTCAGCTGCATTGTGTATCGGCATCTGTAGATGCGCTGCTGTATTCTTACCTGCTTTACACTGCAGCCTTCTCCATTGGGACAGTGGTGATCGGGCTCAGCTGCATTGTGTATCGGCGTCTGTAGATGCCGCTGCTGTTTCCTTCTGCTTTACACTGCAGCCTTCTCCATTGGGGCACAGTGGTGATCCGGGCTCAGCTGCATTGTGTATCGGCTCTGTAGATGCTGCTGCTGTATTCTACCTGCTTTACACTGCAGCTTTTCCGTTGGGCACAGTGTGATCCGAGCTCAGCTGCATTGTGTATCGGCGTCTGTAGATGCCGCTGCTGTATTCCTTCCTGCTTTACACTGCAGCCTTCTCCATTGGGGCACAGTGGTGATCCGGCTAGCTGCATGTGTATCGCTCTGTAGATCGCTGCTGTATTCTCCTGCTTTACACGCAGCCTCTCCATGGCACAGTGGATCCGGGTCAGCTGCATTGTGTATCGCGTTGTAGAGCGCTGCTGATTCCTACTGCTTTCACTGCGCCTTTCATTGGGCACAGTGGTACCGGCTCAGCTGCATTGGTATCGGCCTGTAGATGCTGCTTTTCTACCTGCTTTAACTGCAGCCTTTCTCCTTGGCACAGTGTGATCCGGGCTCGCTGCATGTGTATCGGGTTGTAGATGCGCTGCTGTATCCTACCTGCTTTACCTGCAGCTTCTCCTGGGGCACAGTGGTGATCCGGTCAGCTGCATTGTGTACGCGTTGTAGTGCGCGCTGTATCCTACCTGCTTTACACTGCAGCCTTTCTCTTGGGGCACAGTGTGATCCGCTCAGCTGCATTGTGTATCGCTTGTAATGCCGCTGCTGTTTCTCTGCTTTACACTGCAGCTTTCTCCTTGGCACAGTGGTGATCCGGGCTCAGCTGCATTGTGTATCGTTGTAATCGCTGCTGTATTCTACCTGCTTTACACTGCAGCTTTCTCCTTGGGGCACAGTGGTGATCCGGGCTCAGCTGCATTGTGTATCGGTTGTAGATGCCGCTGCTGTATTCTACTGCTTTACACTGCAGCCTTCTCCTTGGGCACAGTGGTGATCGGGCTCAGCTGCATTGTGTATCGGCTCTGTAGATGCGCTGCTGTATTCTACCTGCTTTACACTGCAGCCTTTCTCCTTGGGCACAGTGGTGATCGGCTCAGCTGCATTGTGTATCGGCTCTGTAGATGCGCTGCTGTATTCTACCTGCTTTACACTGCAGCCTTCTCCTGGGCACAGTGGTGACGCGGCTCAGCTGCATTGTGTATCGTCTGTAGATGCCGCTGCTGTATTCTACTGCTTTACACTGCAGCCTTTCCTTGGGCACAGTGGTGATCCGGCTCAGCTGCATTGTGTATCGGCGTCTGTAGATGCGCTGCTGTATTCCTCCTGCTTTACACTGCAGCCTTTCTCCATTGGGCACAGTGGTGATCCGGGCTCAGCTGCATTGTGTATCGGCTCTGTAATGCCGCTGCTGTATTCTACCTGCTTTACACTGCGCCTTCTCCTTGGGGCACATGGTGATCCGGCTCACTGCATTGTGTATCGGCTCTGTAGATGCCGCTGCTGTATTCCTACCGCTTTACACTGCAGCCTTTCTCCTTGGGGCACAGTGGTGATCCGGGCTCAGCTGCATTGTGTATCGGCGTCTGTAGATCCGCTGCTGTATTCTTACCTGCTTTACACTGCAGCCTTTCTCCATTGGGCACAGTGGTGATCCGGGCTCAGCTGCATTGTGTATCGGCGTCTGTAGATGCGCTGCTGTATTCCTACCTGCTTTACACTGCAGCCTTCTCCATTGGGGCACAGTGGTGATCCGCGCTCAGTGCATTGTGTATCGGCATCTGTAGATGCTGCTGCTGTATTCCTACCTGCTTTACACTGCAGCCTGTCTCCATTGGGGCACAGTGGTGATCCGAGGCTCAGCTGCATTGTGTATCGGCATCTGTAGATGCTGCTGCTGTATTCTTACCTGCTTTACACTGCAGCCTTTCTCCGTTGGGGCACAGTGGTGATCCGCGGCTCAGCTGCATTGTGTATCGGCGTCTGTAGATGCTGCTGCTGTATTCTTACCTGCTTTACACTGCAGCCTTTGTCCGTTGGGGCACAGTGGTGATCCGAGGCTCAGCTGCATTGTGTATCGGCGTCTGTAGATGCTGCTGCTGTATTCCTACCTGCTTTACACTGCAGCCTGTCTCCATTGGGGCACAGTGGTGATCCGAGGCTCAGCTGCATTGTGTATCGGCATCTGTAGATGCTGCTGCTGTATTCTTACCTGCTTTACACTGCAGCCTTTGTCCGTTGGGGCACAGTGGTGATCCGCGACTCAGCTGCATTGTGTATCGGCGTCTGTAGATGCCGCTGCTGTATTCCTTCCTGCTTTACACTGCAGCCTTTGTCCGTTGGGGCACAGTGGTGATCCGCGGCTCAGCTGCATTGTGTAAATCAGTAGAAAATTGAAGGCAGCTGACAGCACAACAGGAGTGTTTCGAATGCACGCTTCCAGTTCAAGGACCCAGTTGAACCAAAAAAGTCATATAAATAAATGAATGAAGCAGCATCCAATCCAGGTGAAAAAGTTAAAAAACTTCTTTATTCCGCCATCACAAACATCAGATACAACGTTTCGGCCTTAATGTGGCCTTTTTCAAGTATACGTTCAGAGGCAAATGGCGGCCTTATGGTGTGGAGGAGCCAATCACCACTTAGTGGTTTGTGATGGCGGAATAAAGAAGTTTTTTTACTTTTTCACCTGGATTGGATGCTGCTTCATTCATTTATTTATATGCATTGTGTATCAGTGTCTGTAGATGCCGCTGCTGTATTCCTACCTGCTTTACACTGCAGCCCTGCTCTCCTGATTTGTGTTCGCGCAGACTCAGCAGTTCTCTGTTGATTTTGCAGATTGATCTCGGCTCCGGACCCTGATGAGTTACGATCCCGCCGTCCGGAGCTGGAGCTGCTCCTACTACCTGGCCAGCGAGAAGCGATGGCGTCCGGGGCGGCTGTCGCTGACCGCCACTCACCTGTGCCTCCAGCTGGACGGAGCCGAGCACTGCGCAGTGAGCGTCCCGCTGTCCTGGATCAATGAGATGAAGAAGGAGTCGTCCAGTTACATCTTCAGCGCCATCACGGTGCTGGTGCGCGGCGGGGACAAGCACTGGTTCAGCTCGCTGGCGCCCAGCAGGAACGCCGTCTTCACCGTGCTGGAGCATTTCTGGAGGGAGCAGCTCCTGTCACCGCGAGGGGAGCAGGGGACCCCCAGCACCTCCCGGGGAGCCGAGCTCATTGCCATCATGTCCGGCTCCCAAAGACGCCTGGAGGACACCACCCGGGTCCTGCACCACCAGGGGGAGCAGCTGGGCAACATCATGAGCGGCCTGAGCAAGATAGAGGGCGACATGGCCACCGCCGACAGGTAAGAATCATCCTGAGCCCCCTGCTGCACGAGATCAGGGACATGGAGAGTAGAGGATCTACCATTAACCCCCTGCTGCCTGCACGGCTCATCCTGAGCTCCCTGCTTCATGAGTACAGGACCAGGGATGCAGGAGATCTACCATTATCCCCCTGCTGCCTGCACGGCTCATCCTGAGCTCCCTGCTTCATGAGTACAGGACCAGGGATGCAGGAGATCTACCATTATCCCCCTGCTGCCTGCATGGCTCATCCTGAGCTCCCTGCTTCATGAGTACAGGACCAGGGATGCAGGAGATCTACCATTATCCCCCTGCTGCCTGCACAGCTCATCCTGAGCTCCCTGCTTCATGAGTACAGGACCAGGGATGCAGGAGATCTACCATTAACCCCCTGCTGCCTGCACGGCTCATCCTGAGCTCCCTGCTTCATGAGTACAGGACCAGGGATGCAGGAGATCTACCATTAACCCCCTGCTGCCTGCATGGCTCATCCTGAGCTCCCTGCTTTATGAGTACAGGACCAGGGATGCAGGAGATCTACCATTATCCCCCTGCTGCCTGCACGGCTCATCCTGAGCTCTCTGCTTCATGAGTACAGGACCAGGGATGCAGGAGTTCTACCATTAACCCCCTGCTGCCTGCACGGCTCATCCTGAGCCCCTGCTTCATGAGTACAGGACCAGGGATGCAGGAGATCTACCATTATCCCCCTGCTGCCTGCACGGCTCATCCTGAGCTCCTGCTTCATGAGTACAGGACCAGGGATGCAGGAGATCTACCATTATCCCCCTGCTGCCTGCACGGCTCATCCTGAGCTCCCTGCTTCATGAGTACAGGACCAGGGATGCAGGAGATCTACCATTATCCCCCTGCTGCCTGCATGGCTCATCCTGAGCTCCCTGCTTCATGAGTACAGGACCAGGGATGCAGGAGATCTACCATTATCCCCCTGCTGCCTGCACGGCTCATCCTGAGCTCCTGCTTCATGAGTACAGGACCAGGGATGCAGGAGATCTACCATTAACCCCCTGCTGCCTGCACGGCTCATCCTGAGCTCCCTGCTTCATGAGTACAGGACCAGGGATGCAGGAGATCTACCATTATCCCCCTGCTGCCTGCACGGCTCATCCTGAGCTCCCTGCTTCATGAGTACAGGACCAGGGATGCAGGAGATCTACCATTACCCCCTGCTGCCTGCACGCTCATCCTGAGCTCCCTGCTTCATGAGTACAGGACCAGGGATGCAGGAGATCTACCATTAACCCCTGCTGCCTGCACGGCTCATCCTGAGCTCCCTGCTTCATGAGTACAGGACCAGGATGCAGGAGATCTACCATTATCCCCCTGCTGCCTGCAGCTCATCCTGAGCTCCCTGCTTCATGAGTACAGGACCAGGGATGCAGGAGATCTACCATTAACCCCCTGCTGCCTGCACGCTCATCCTGAGCTCCTGCTTCATGAGTACAGGACCAGGGATGCAGGAGATCTACCATTATCCCCTGCTGCCTGCACGGCTCATCCTGAGCTCCTGCTTCATGAGTACAGGACCAGGATGCAGGAGATCTACCATTATCCCCCTGCTGCCTGCACGGCTCATCCTGAGCTCCTGCTTCATGAGTACAGGACCAGGGATGCAGGAGATCTACCATTATCCCCCTGCTGCCTGCACGGCTCATCCTGAGCTCCTGCTTCATGAGTACAGGACCAGGGATGCAGGAGATCTACCATTAACCCCCTGCTGCCTGCACGCTCATCCTGAGCTCCCTGCTTCATGAGTACAGGACCAGGGATGCAGGAGATCTACCATTATCCCCCTGCTGCCTGCACGGCTCATCCTGAGCTCCTGCTTCATGAGTACAGGACCAGGGATGCAGGAGTTCTACCATTAACCCCCTGCTGCCTGCACGGCTCATCCTGAGCTCCCTGCTTCATGAGTACAGGACCAGGGATGCAGGAGATCTACCATTAACCCCCTGCTGCCTGCACGGCTCATCCTGAGCTCCTGCTTCATGAGTACAGGACCAGGGATGCAGGAGATCTACCATTAACCCCCTGCTGCCTGCACGGCTCATCCTGAGCTCCTGCTTCATGAGTACAGGACCAGGGATGCAGGAGATCTACCATTATCCCCCTGCTGCCTGCACGCTCATCCTGAGCTCCTGCTTCATGAGTACAGGACCAGGGATGCAGGAATCTACCATTATCCCCCTGCTGCTGCACGGCTCATCCTGAGCTCCCTGCTTCATGAGTACAGGACCAGGATGCAGGAGATCTACCATTATCCCCTGCTGCCTGCACGGCTCATCCTGGCTCCTGCTTCATGAGTACAGGACCAGGGATGCAGGAGATCTACCATTAACCCCCTGCTGCCTGCACGGCTCATCCTGAGCTCCTGCTTCATGAGTACAGGACCAGGGATGCAGGAGATCTACATTAACCCCCTGCTGCCTGCACGGCTCATCCTGAGCTCCCTGCTTCATGAGTACAGGACCAGGGATGCAGGAGATCTACCATTAACCCCCTGCTGCCTGCACGCTCATCCTGAGCTCCTGCTTCATGAGTACAGGACCAGGGATGCAGGAGATCTACCATTATCCCCCTGCTGCCTGCACGGCTCATCCTGAGCTCCTGCTTCATGAGTACAGGACCAGGGATGCAGGAGTTCTACCATTAACCCCCTGCTGCCTGCACGGCTCATCCTGAGCTCCCTGCTTCATGAGTACAGGACCAGGGATGCAGGAGATCTACCATTAACCCCCTGCTGCCTGCACGGCTCATCCTGAGCTCCCTGCTTCATGAGTACAGGACCAGGGATGCAGGAGATCTACCATTATCCCCCTGCTGCCTGCACGGCTCATCCTGAGCTCCTGCTTCATGAGTACAGGACCAGGGATGCAGGAGATCTACCATTACCCCCTGCTGCCTGCACGGCTCATCCTGAGCTCCCTGCTTCATGAGTACAGGACCAGGGATGCAGGAGATCTACCATTAACCCCCTGCTGCCTGCACGGCTCATCCTGAGCTCCCTGCTTCATGAGTACAGGACCAGGGATGCAGGAGATCTACCATTAACCCCCTGCTGCCTGCACGGCTCATCCTGAGCTCCTGCTTCATGAGTACAGGACCAAGGATGCAGGAGTTCTACCATTAACCCCCTGCTGCCTGCACGGCTCATCCTGAGCTCCTGCTTCATGAGTACAGGACCAGGGATGCAGGAGATCTACCATTAACCCCCTGCTGCCTGCACAGCTCATCCTGAGCTCCCTGCTTCATGAGTACAGGACCAGGGATGCAGGAGATCTACCATTATCCCCCTGCTGCCTGCACGGCTCATCCTGAGCTCCCTGCTTCATGAGTACAGGACCAGGGATGCAGGAGATCTACCATTATCCCCCTGCTGCCTGCACGGCTCATCCTGAGCTCCCTGCTTCATGAGTACAGGACCAGGGATGCAGGAGATCTACCATTATCCCCCTGCTGCCTGCACGGCTCATCCTGAGCTCCTGCTTCATGAGTACAGGACCAAGGATGCAGGAGATCTACCATTAACCCCCTGCTGCCTGCACGGCTCATCCTGAGCTCCCTGCTTCATGAGTACAAGACCAGGGATGCAGGAGTTCTACAATTAACCCCCTGCTGCCTGCACGGCTCATCCTGAGCTCCCTGCTTCATGAGTACAGGACCAGGGATGCAGGAGATCTACCATTAACCCCCTGCTGCCTGCACGGCTCATCCTGAGCTCCCTGCTTCATGAGTACAGGACCAGGGATGCACAAGATCTACCATTAACCCCCTGCTGCCTGCACGGGACATCCCGAGCCTCATGAGTGCTGGAGCGGGGACACAGAGCAGAGGATCTACCATTAACCCCCTGCTACATTATGTTCTGGCATTGTGCTCATGAACCAGGAGGGGCAGGATGAGCACCACTGTAGTCTGGGAAGGACTTGTGACCACCCCATAGATGGCCTGTCCTCAGGACAGACCCTCAGTGTCACCTCCTGCACATTCACCATTGATCCGGTGACGCTAGCGGTCGGGGTGCGATGACCTGCAGTGACGCCCTCTGGTTGTCGTCCCTGCAGGATGCTGTCGGTCCTGGAGTCTCCGTCCTGGTGGCCGTTCAGCAGGAATCCTTGGAAGAGGATGACAAGTAAAGAAGCTGCGGCGTCCGCCCAGAACCGCGGGAAGGAAGGAGCCATCACTGTCATCCCCATCGTCTTCTCCCGTCACCCCGACGTCACCCTCCGCCCGGGACACCTGACCCTCCTGCTGTCCGCCCTGGAGATCTGTGACTGCGAGCACCGGCCGGTGCAGCGCTACGAGCGGCAGGACGTGGATGACATCAGGGTGGTGAGCGGGCACGAGATGAGGGTCCGGCAGAGATTCATCGGGCGGCCGGACGTCACCTGCAGCGTCATCTCCGCCAGATTACCGGACGTCCTCCCCCTGCTGGAGCTGCAGTACAGGAGCAAGATGGAGGTCCTGGAGGAGGCCGCCATGGTCCGAGACAAGGGCTGCGCATCCCCCAGTGACAGGAGTCCTGGGTGGCAGACGGGTAACTAAGCACCGAGAACATCCGCCGTGTACTCCACTCACACCCAGAGCTGCACTCACTGGTCAGCGTTCTTATACTCCGCTCACACCCAGAGCTGCACTCACTGGTCAGCGTTCTTATACTCCGCTCACACGCAGAGCTGCACTCACTGGTCAGCGTTCTTATTCTCCACTCACACCCAGAGCTGCACTCACTGTTCTGTGTTCTTTTTCCCCACTCACACCCAGAGCTGCACTCACTGTTCTGCGTTCTTATACTCCACTCACACGCAGAGCTGCACTCACTGGTCAGCATTCTCATACTCCGCTCACAGCCAGAGCTGCACTCGCTGTTCTGCGTTCTTTTTCTCCACTCACACCCAGAGCTGCACTAACTGGTCAGCATTCTTATACTCCGCTCACACCCAGAGCTGCACTCACTGTTCTGTGTTCTTTTTTTCCACTCACACCCAGAGCTGCACTCACTGTTCTGCATTCTTATTCTCCGCTCACACCCAGAGCTGCACTCACTGTTCTGCGTTCTTATTCTCCGCTCACACCCAGATCTGCTCTCACTGTTCTGCGTTCTTATACTCCGCTCACATGCAGAGCTGCACTCACTGGTCAGCGTTCTCATACTCCGCTCACACCCAGAGCTGCACTCACTATTTTGTGTTCTTATTCTCCAGTCACCTCCAGAGCTGCACTCACTATTTTGTGTTCTTATTCTCCAGTCACCTCCAGAGCTGCACTCACTATTCTGTGTTCTTATTCTCCAGTCACCTCCAGAGCTGCACTCACTATTTTGTGTTCTTATTCTCCACTCACCTCCTGAGCTGCACTCACTATTCTGTGTTCTTATTCTCCAGTCACCTCCAGAGCTGCACTCACTATTCTGTATGCTTATTCTCCAGTCACCTCCAGAGCTGCACTCACTATTCTGTGTTCTTATTCTCCAGTCACCTCCAGAGCTGCACTCACATTCTGTGTTCTTATTCTCCAGTCACCTCCAGAGCTGCACTCACTATTCTGTGTTCTTATTCTCCAGTCACCTCCAGAGCTGCACTCACTATTCTGTGTTCTTATACTCCAGTCACCTCCAGAGCTGCACTCACTATTCTGTGTTCTTATTCTCCAGTCACCTCCAGAGCTGCACTCACTATTTTGTGTTCTTATTCTCCAGTCACCTCCAGAGCTGCACTCACTATTCTGTGTTTCTTATTCTCCAGTCACCTCCAGAGCTGCACTCACTATTTTGTGTTCTTATTCTCCAGTCACCTCCAGAGCTGCACTCACTATTCTGTGTTCTTATTCTCCAGTCACCTCCTGAGCTGCACTCACTATTCTGTGTTCTTATTCTCCAGTCACCTCCAGAGCTGCACTCACTATTTTGTGTTCTTATTCTCCAGTCACCTCCAGAGCTGCACTCACTATTCTGTGTTCTTATTCTCCAGTCACCTCCAGAAATGCACTCACTATTCTGTGTTCTTATTCTCCAGTCACCTCCAGAGCTGCACTCACTATTCTGTGTTCTTATTCTCCAGTAACCTCCTGAGCTGCACTCACTATTCTGTGTTCTTATTCTCCAGTCACCTCCAGAGCTGCACTCACTATTCTGTGTTCTTATTCTCCAGTAACCTCCTGAGCTGCACTCACTATTCTGTGTTCTTATTCTCCAGTCACCTCCAGAGCTGCACTCACTATTTTGTGTTCTTATTCTCCAGTCACCTCCAGAGCTGCACTCACTATTCTGTGTTCTTATTCTCCAGTCACCTCCAGAGCTGCACTCACTATTCTGTGTTCTTATTCTCCAGTCACCTCCAGAGCTGCACTCACTATTTTGTGTTCTTATTCTCCAGTCACCTCCTGAGCTGCACTCACTATTCTGTGTTCTTATTCTCCAGTCACCTCCAGAGCTGCACTCACTATTTTGTGTTCTTATTCTCCAGTCACCTCCAGAGCTGCACTCACTATTCTGTGTTCTTATTCTCCAGTAACCTCCTGAGCTGCACTCACTATTCTGTGTTCTTATTCTCCAGTAACCTCCAGAGCTGCACTCACTATTCTGTGTTCTTATTCTCCAGTCACCTCCTGAGCTGCACTCACTATTCTGTGTTCTTATTCTCCAGTCACCTCCAGAGCTGCACTCACTATTCTGTATGCTTATTCTCCAGTCACCTCCAGAGCTGCACTCACTATTCTGTGTTCTTATTCTCCAGTCACCTCCAGAGCTGCACTCACTATTCTGTGTTCTTATTCTCCAGTCACCTCCAGAGCTGCACTCACTATTCTGTATGCTTATTCTCCAGTCACCTCCAGAGCTGCACTCACTATTCTGTGTTCTTATTCTCCAGTCACCTCCAGAAATGCACTCACTATTCTGTGTTCTTATTCTCCAGTCACCTCCAGAGCTGCACTCACTATTCTGTGTTCTTATTCTCCAGTAACCTCCTGAGCTGCACTCACTATTCTGTGTTCTTATTCTCCAGTCACCTCCAGAGCTGCACTCACTATTCTGTGTTCTTATTCTCCAGTAACCTCCTGAGCTGCACTCACTATTCTGTGTTCTTATTCTCCAGTCACCTCCAGAGCTGCACTCACTATTCTGTGTTCTTATTCTCCAGTCACCTCCAGAGCTGCACTCACTATTCTGTGTTCTTATTCTCCAGTCACCTCCTGAGCTGCACTCACTATTCTGTGTTCTTATTCTCCAGTCACCTCCAGAGCTGCACTCACTATTCTGTGTTCTTATTCTCCAGTCACCTCCAGAGCTGCACTCACTATTCTGTGTTCTTATTCTCCAGTAACCTCCTGAGCTGCACTCACTATTTTGTGTTCTTATTCTCCAGTCACCTCCAGAGCTGCACTCACTATTTTGTGTTCTTATTCTCCAGTCACCTCCAGAGCTGCACTCACTATTCTGTGTTCTTATTCTCCAGTCACCTCCAGAGCTGCACTCACTATTTTGTGTTCTTATTCTCCACTCACCTCCTGAGCTGCACTCACTATTCTGTGTTCTTATTCTCCAGTCACCTCCAGAGCTGCACTCACTATTCTGTATGCTTATTCTCCAGTCACCTCCAGAGCTGCACTCACTATTCTGTGTTCTTATACTCCAGTCACCTCCAGAGCTGCACTCACTATTCTGTGTTCTTATTCTCCAGTCACCTCCAGAGCTGCACTCACTATTTTGTGTTCTTATTCTCCAGTCACCTCCAGAGCTGCACTCACTATTCTGTGTTCTTATTCTCCAGTCACCTCCAGAGCTGCACTCACTATTTTGTGTTCTTATTCTCCAGTCACCTCCAGAGCTGCACTCACTATTCTGTGTTCTTATTCTCCAGTAACCTCCTGAGCTGCACTCACTATTCTGTGTTCTTATTCTCCAGTCACCTCCAGAGCTGCACTCACTATTTTGTGTTCTTATTCTCAGTCACCTCCAGAGCTGCACTCACTATTCTGTGTTCTTATTCTCCAGTAACCTCCTGAGCTGCACTCACTATTCTGTGTTCTTATTCTCCAGTAACCTCCAGAGCTGCACTCACTATTCTGTGTTCTTATTCTCCAGTCACCTCCTGAGCTGCACTCACTATTCTGTGTTCTTATTCTCCAGTCACCTCCAGAGCTGCACTCACTATTCTGTATGCTTATTCTCCAGTCACCTCCAGAGCTGCACTCACTATTCTGTGTTCTTATTCTCCAGTCACCTCCAGAAATGCACTCACTATTCTGTGTTCTTATTCTCCAGTCACCTCCAGAGCTGCACTCACTATTCTGTGTTCTTATTCTCCAGTAACCTCCTGAGCTGCACTCACTATTCTGTGTTCTTATTCTCCAGTCACCTCCAGAGCTGCACTCACTATTCTGTGTTCTTATTCTCCAGTAACCTCCTGAGCTGCACTCACTATTCTGTGTTCTTATTCTCCAGTCACCTCCAGAGCTGCACTCACTATTCTGTGTTCTTATTCTCCAGTCACCTCCAGAGCTGCACTCACTATTCTGTGTTCTTATTCTCCAGTCACCTCCTGAGCTGCACTCACTATTCTGTGTTCTTATTCTCCAGTCACCTCCAGAGCTGCACTCACTATTCTGTGTTCTTATTCTCCAGTCACCTCCAGAGCTGCACTCACTATTCTGTGTTCTTATTCTCCAGTAACCTCCTGAGCTGCACTCACTATTTTGTGTTCTTATTCTCCAGTCACCTCCAGAGCTGCACTCACTATTTTGTGTTCTTATTCTCCAGTCACCTCCAGAGCTGCACTCACTATTCTGTGTTCTTATTCTCCAGTCACCTCCAGAGCTGCACTCACTATTTTGTGTTCTTATTCTCCACTCACCTCCTGAGCTGCACTCACTATTCTGTGTTCTTATTCTCCAGTCACCTCCAGAGCTGCACTCACTATTCTGTATGCTTATTCTCCAGTCACCTCCAGAGCTGCACTCACTATTCTGTGTTCTTATTATCCAGTCACCTCCAGAGCTGCACTCACTATTTTGTGTTCTTATTCTCCAGTCACCTCCAGAGCTGCACTCACTATTTTGTGTTCTTATTCTCCAGTCACCTCCAGAGCTGCACTCACTATTCTGTGTTCTTATTCTCCAGTCATCTCCAGAGCTGCACTCACTATTCTGCTGTCACGTGTTGTCTTACGTCTAGTCTGGAGCCCCTCCAGATCTGTTGTTAGAAAGAACCCTTGCACTACCACCACAGACCAGTAGATGGCGCCCCAGGATCACATACATTCTCCTTCTGAGGACAGAGAGGGAGACAGGAGACTGCTGCAGAAAGTCCCTGTAAATCTTTTGTCATCTCCAGTCACACACAAAGCAGCATCTGTAAATCATCCAGAGAACCCATGAATGAGCGACGCCTCGGTGATCGACCCATGAATGAGCGACGCCTCGGTGATCGACCCATGAATGAGCGACGCCTCGGTGATCGACCCATGAATGAGCGACGCCTCGGTGATCGACCTATGAATGAGCGACGCCTCGGTGAGCGACCTATGAATGAGCGACGCCTCGGTGATCGACCCATGAATGAGCGACGCCTCGGTGAGCGACCCATGAATGAGCGACGCCTCGGTGATCGACCCATGAATGAGCGACGCCTCGGTGATCGACCCATGAATGAGCGACGCCTCGGTGATCGACCCATGAATGAGCGTCGCCTCGGTGATCGACCCATGAATGAGCGCCGCCTCGGTGATCGACCCATGAATGAGCGACGCCTCGGTGATCGACCCATGAATGAGCGACGCCTCGGTGAGCAACCCATGAATGAGCGACGCCTCGGTGATCGACCCATGAATGAGCGACGCCTCGGTGATCGACCCATGAATGAGCGACGCCTCGGTGATCGACCCATGAATGAGCGACGCCTCGGTGATCGACCATGAATGAGCGACGCCTCGGTGATCGACCTATGAATGAGCGACGCCTCGGTGATCGACCCATGAATGAGCGACGCCTCGGTGAGCGACCCATGAATGAGCGACGCCTCGGTGATCGACCCATGAATGAGCGACGCCTCGGTGATCGACCCATGAATGAGCGACGCCTCGGTGATCGACCCATGAATGAGCGTCGCCTCGGTGATCGACCCATGAATGAGCGCCGCCTCGGTGATCGACCCATGAATGAGCGACGCCTCGGTGATCGACCCATGAATGAGCGACGCCTCGGTGAGCGACCCATGAATGAGCGACGCCTCGGTGATCGACCCATGAATGAGCGACGCCTCGGTGATCGACCCATGAATGAGCGACGCCTCGGTGATCGACCATGAATGAGCGACGCCTCGGTGATCGACCCATGAATGAGCGACGCCTCGGTGATCGACCCATGAATGAGCGACGCCTCGGTGATCGACCCATGAATGAGCGACGCCTCGGTGATCGACCCATGAATGAGCGACGCCTCGGTGATCAACCCATGAATGAGCGACGCCTCGGTGATCGACCTATGAATGAGCTACGGCCTTTTTAACCATCCTTTGAAGGATCAAAACCTTGGTGATCGCCCTGGGAATCATCGATGCCTCAATGATCGCCCCATGAATGATTAATGCCTCTGTGATCTTGTGAAGGATCGACATCTCTGCGAGTGGCCCGTGAACCATCGATGTCTCAGTGATTGGCCTCTGAGGGATCAAAACCTTGGTGGTTGCCCTGGGAATGATCGACGCCTCTTTGATCACCCTGTGAATGGACAACACCTTAGTTATCGATCCGGGAATGATCGATGACTCAGTGATCACCCTGTGAACGATGGACGACTTAGTGTTCGCCATGTGAATGATCGACACCTTAGTGATCACTTCATGAATCATCGATGCCTCAGTTATCGCTTCATGAATGATCGACGCCTCTGTAATCACCGCGTGAAAGATCAAAACCTCAGGGATCCTGCCCGAAATAGTCAACACCTCATTGATCGCCCTGGGAATGATCAACGCCTCGGTGATCCCTTCACGAATGATCGATGTGTCAGTTATCGCTTCATGAACGATCGACGCCTCTGTAATCACCCCGTGAAAGATCCTGCCAGAAATAGTCAACACCTCATTGATCGCCCTGGGAATGATCGACACCTCAGTGATCACTTCATGAATCATCGATGCCTCAGTTATCGCTTCATGAACGGTCGACGCCTCTGTAATCACCACGTGAAAGATCAAAACCTCAGGGATCCTGCCCAAATTAGTCAACACCTCATTGATCGCCCTGGGAATGATCGACGCCTCGGTGATCACTTCACAAATGATCAATGCCTCAGTTTTCGTCCCATAAATGGCCGTTCACCAAGTGAACGATTGAAGCTTCTGTGATTGTGTCGGGAATGTTCAACACCTCTTTGATCGCCCTGGGAATTATTGACATCTCAAGGATCACTCCATGAATGATTGACCCCTTGGTGATCATTCTGGGAATGATTAATATCTGAGTGATTTTCCCCTTGAGTGATCGACACCTCGATGATCACCATGGGAATGATTGATGCCTCAGTAATCGCCCCATGAATGATCAACGCCCATAATGAGCCCACGACCAGTCATGTACCCCAAGTAACGTGCTTTATCAAAACCTTTTGCATATTTTTGGGGGTTTGCTGTTAAGTCTGTGGCTCTGAGCCACTCCCACTTGTACTAGACAAGTGGGTCTGCAGTCGTTACTGTAGATATGATCCAGATACTCTGACGCATACTTAGCATGGGGTTCTAAAACTATGTCCATCAGCCTGTGAAACATGACCCCATGTAACCCAAAAGGCAAGACAACATAGTGATGGAGACCCTCCGGTGTTATGAAGGTGGTCTCTCCCCGACTCTGTCAGGCACTTGCCAGTGACCCTTGGTCAGATTAAGTGTTATGAAGTACTGGGCCTTCCCCAGTCTCTTAATTAGTTCATGTACCTGGGGAATTGGACAAAGGTCAAATTTTGACCGTAACGTTCCGTTCGACTTTTGAATTAGGACTGTGACGCACAGCATTTATTCTTAATTATACCAGACATATTTTACAATAGGTGAAGAGACATAGGCAGTTGTTCATATGAGCTTGAATGTTGAATCTTGAAGTGATGTTTGTTACCTCTTATTGTGCTGCTATCCTTGGAGGACAGAGATGCAGGATCATCAAACAATTGATGTTTGCTAATGTGTTGATTACCTATTGTATCAGTCCATGCAGCTTGTTGACCTGCAAACATTGAAGGACAAACTATGCAGATTGAATACTCGAACAATGAGATTAGACCTCATCCCACCTTCACCCCGACTTGATGGCCAGGAGGACAGATGTGGGTATAAAAAGAGACCTTTGTCATTCTGCAGAGACACTCAATAGAACAGCAGCCAGTAAACCATGGCTCCAACTGGAGAAATACAGATTTAAGACTCTACATGACAGTAGCCAAGCCACCATGGCTCCAATCGGAGGAAAAATAAATAAATACAGATTTGAGACACTCTGCAGGATGCCAGCTTAAGGGACCATTGCCCCAGCTGGAGGAATACAGATCTGATCCGTTGACCATCACTGAACCCATGGAGACAATCAGGTCATCTGGCCAGATATATAAGAAAAAAAAAATAGGAACAAGGTTCCAGCCAGCTCACCAACTTGGAGGATGCACGGAGGGAAATCCAGACCATGGACTTGAGACTTGGCAGACGAGGAAAAAAGGGGACTCCAGCTTCCATAAAATGAATGAAACTTTATTCGTGTAAATTACACATAAAACCTCCTGGTTCAAGATAGGAGTGCACTACATAGCACGGGCAATAGAGACGCGTTTCGACCTAGATGCGGTCTTTGTCACAGCTGTGACAAAGACCGCATCTAGGTCGAAACGCGTCTCTATTGCCCGTGCTATGTAGTGCACTCCTATCTTGAACCAGGAGGTTTTATGTGTAATCTGGCCAGATACCTTGATGGACTGTCAGCTTCCTAAGCTTGTCGTAATGGTCAGGTAACGACCTTTTCTCTGTGGGTGCCCACCAAAAGCAGGGTGCTGCTGGTGGAGGTAGTCAGCCCTGGAAGCCCCAAAGTTGCAGCTGCTCTAGTTCTGGCGAGCCAGCGGAAGGGTAACACTCCCTGTATTTGCTGGGACTGTACTATATGTTATTGTCTGGTGGTACAATAAAGTATTGCCACTCTGTTTACATCCTGCTCACCCTGTGTTGCCTGAGTAGTGTTATGCTCATTGGTTAGGAGTGTAGTCGTCAGTGGGATGAGCCCTGGTCCATGTGATCTTTCTAAAGGCAGCCGGGTTAGTGGACAAGAGCACCCACTGACCCTTGTGCATCCTCACTTGGTGATAGTGGTGAGATACTACTCAGCCCGGCGGATCCGGGAGAGCTGCAGGGGACTTGTGTTCGTAGACACCGTTCAAGTGCTCCACAACCAGGGAGGCAGATACGGTCCCAGCAGACCATGGGTGAGGCATACACAGCAGGTTTCGTACACCACCATGTCCAACCCAACAAGCTCAGCCTTGGGAGGAGAACCACTGGGGATATACAGCTGCAACAAGAAACGGCGACTACAGGAGTTGTGCCAGCTTCGATGGATCAAATTCAGGGCCACCGACACGCAAGTCAGATTTGATACAGGAATTAATCCTTTGGGATGCCCAGAACGTCATGGAGGACGATGAGCTTGACGAAGAGGAATTGAACTTCCTGCCAAATCAAGGATCAAAAGTGGCAGCCTGGAGTCAAATACCCAGTCCCAAGCAACCCGAATCCATGAGTTGTTGGTCACATTGGGACCCGGCGCCTCAAGCAGGAGAAGGAACTGGAGTACTTATTCTATTGGTATGGGCACATCTGTACCATCAAGCTGAATAATCACGGGGGAGGTGGTGCCACATCTTTTGCTTTCATTAGCTACCAGAGACCACAGGATGCGGAGGATGCCATGTGTGGATGCAATGGATATGAGATCGGTTCTCGTCGATTACGTGAGGAGCTACCCAGGTCAAGCCAGGGATCAGGAGAAGGATGATTGGAGCCTATCATGTCTGGCTAATTAAGAGGGGGAAGCAATGTGACTAAATAGAATCAATTCTTAATTATGCTAGATGTATTTTCTAGTAGGTCAAGAGACATGGGCCATTTTTCATACGAGCTTGAATGTTGACTCTTGAATTGATGTGTGTTGCAGCTTATTGTCCAGCTATCCTTGGTGCACAGGAACGCAGGGTCATCGAGCAAACGATGTTTGCTAATATGTTGATTACCCATTGTATCAGTCCATGCAGCTTATTGACCTCCAAACATTGAAGGACAAACTATGCAGATTGAATTTTTGAACAATGAGAGTTGACCTCATTTAACCTTGCCCTAAACCTGTGGATGATGGCCTTCAGGACAGATGTATGTATTAAAAGGTACCGCTATCCTTCCGTAGGGACACCGTGGTTCCAACCGCAGGAATATAGATTTAAGACTCTTACTTGTCAGAAGCCAAGACACCATGGCTCCAACCAAAGGAAAACAGATTTGAGACACTGTACAGCATGACAGCTTAAGGGACCACAGCCCAGCTGGAGGAATAGTGATCTGATCCATTGACCATCACTGAACCCATGGAGACATTCGGAGAAGCAAAGTTGGGACAGTCAGGTCACCTGGCCCCATGTAGATGTTCGGATAAGCTAAGTTGGGACAATCAGATCGACAGGCCCTATGGAGACTAACGAAACTTGGTTGGGACAATCAGATCAGCTGGCACGAATAGACTGTCAGCTTCCTAAGCTTGTCATTACCTCCTCTCTGTGGGTGCCTGCCAAAGCGAGGTGCCACTGATAGGGTAGTTGGTTCTGAAAACCCCAAAGTCGCAGCTGCTCTAAACTCGGCGAGTCAGCAGAAGGGTGAGACTGTAATTTGCAACATCTTGTGTATTTGCTGGGACTGTACTATATGTTTTTATCTGTTGGTGGTTCAATAAAGTATTGCCACACTGTTTTACCCTCACCCTGTGTTGTTTGAGTAGTATTAGGCTCATGGGAAAGGAGTGTGGGTGTTCACTGGATTGAGCCCTGATCCATGCAGTCTTTCTAAAGGCACCGGGACAGTGGACAAGAGCACCCACTGACATTCGTGTCTCCACTTTTGGTGGCAGCGGTGAGATACTGCTCAGCCCGGCTGATCTGGGGGAGCTGCTGGGGACTTGTGTTCGTAGAGATCATCCAAGAGCTCCACAACCAGGGAAGCAGATACAGTCCCAGCAGACCATAGGTGAGGCATATACAGCAGGTTTCGTACAGCGCCATGTCTAACCCCACGAGCTCAGCCTTGGGAGGAGGACCAGAGGGGATATACAGCCGCAGCAAGAAACAGCGAGTACAGGTGTTTTACCATCTTCGACAAATCAAATTCAGGGCCACCGACATTCAGTCGGATTTGATGCAGGAATTGGTCCTTTGGGATGCCCAGAACGTCATGGAGGACAATGAGTTTGACAAAGAGGAATTGAACTGCCTGCCAAATCAAGGATCCAGTGGCAGTCTGGAATCAAATACTCAGTCCCAAGCAGCCCAAATCCAGGAGTTGTTGTTCGCATTGAGACCTGGAGCCTCAAGCGGGAGAAGGAGGTGGAGTAGTTGTTCTATTGGTACAGGCGGATTGTATCATCGAGCAGAAGAATCGCAGGGGAGGCAGTGCAACACCGTTCGCCTTCATCAGTTTCCAGAAACAACGGGATAACAAGGATGCCATGTGCGGATGTAATGGATACGAGTTTGGTTCTCATTGATTACATGAGGAGTTACACAGGTCAAGCCAGTGACCAGAAGGATGATTGGAAGCCTGTCATGTCTGGCTAATTACAATGGGGAGGAAAGTGATGACTCAGCATTTATTCTTAAATATTTCAGACATATTTTTCAGTAGACCACATTGTTCATATGAACCTGGTCAGAGTTTTAAAAAAACTTATATACCAATTATCAATTTGTCATGGATCTATCCCCACAACTTTTGTTTCCACTTTCAGTTCCGGTTAGGAACTTGCAGCTCTCTGGCGCCCCTTAACCTCAGGTCAGTCAGGAACCTGCACCTAGGATAAGTAGTCGCTGGAAAGGCTGCCTTGTCGCATACTGGCTATCGGGCACTCTGCAGTGAGGACGGTATGTATATATCACCAGTCCCGTACAGGGTATTCACACATAAGCCGTCATTGTCAGGGTTTCCCAATGCCACCAGGACTCTATGCTGCCACAAGTTCCTCGTTTGATACTAAAACTGTTGTCAGGCCAAGAACCAACCCACAAGGTAGCGTGATTAGGCACTGAGTACGTGTCGGTTCGATCATAGAGCCAAAAGAAGGAAACTAGTAAATTTATAAGTTTACTCCAGAAAATATAGGCAGTGTTTACAAAAATACAAAAGATGTTACAAAAGGAGACAAATACAGTATGTACAAACAGTTACAAATAAAAGGGATTAAAATAAGAAACTTCATCTCAGTCACTGGTATGACGTGTCGAAGAGGGGGAGGGGGTTTCCAAAGAACAGATTCAGTCCACAGCATTGATGATAGTTGTCGTCCGTCAGGTTCTGAACACTCTCAAAATGGTCATCCCTGTTTTATGATCTTGGCTATAAACTTAGGAACTCCCACCTTTGTTGACCTCACATATGGGCTGTTACCGGAGGACCTCCTATTTTGAGAAGTTAGTAAAAGCTTCTCCTTGCCCTATCATTGGCTGTGTAGGTCACAGGGTGACGGTAGGGGCATTTTATTTTCCCTGCGAATTAACCTTTAGTTTGATACCAAATATGACATGTCTGCGAGTTACTGGGGGGGCAGTAACTATTTCCCTGGCTTCTGATGGCCCTACCAACTGCAAAACATCGTCTGTAGCTTTAATTATACTGGAAATATATTTTTTCTGTCTCTATGATTATTGTGTGTTATCAAATTTGAGTTCGAGTAGGTTGGGATGAGAACAAAGAAGTTCCGGCGGCAAACTACATTCCTTGCTATAGCTGGCAGACCATGCTCTCACATTACACAAAGATCGTTACCTGAAGGGAGGGGGTGTGTGGACATTCGGCGAGAGCGGGGAGGACAGAGCAGCATTTCACAATGTGAAAGGGGGGGTTCAGCTGTGTGGTTGCACATGAAGCTCAGTCTTTCACAAACAAATGGAGGAAGGGCAACAGGCAGCCCTGAATGGGTACTTAGGATTTTAGGAAATAACTCATATTTTCCTGACAAACCCGAACGTTGATTCTTGTATTGATGTTTGTTGCAGCTTGTTGTGCTGCTATCCTTGGAGGACAGGGACGCAGGTTCACTGAAAAATCGATGTTTGCTAATATTTTGATTACCCTTTGTATCAGTCCATGTAGCTTGTTCAGTAAGTATTGTTACACTGTTTTACCTTCACCCTGTGTTGTCTGAGTAGTGTTATGCCCATGGGGAAGAAGTGCTGGTGTTAAGTGGGTTGAGCCTTGGTCCATGCAGCCTTTCTAAAGACAGCTGGGCCTTCTGATGAGAGCACCCATTGACCCCTGTGTCTCCACAAAGACAATGTGACTGGCCCACTGATTCCTGGACTCCTCAATGGCTGCTAGCTGCAGCATTTTTTTTCACCTCCACCATGGTGGCTTTCCTCAGGGCCTCGTGCACATGGTACGGTTTCATTCCTGAGACTCGGTGACAATGTCATGTCTGATCACAGATTTTCGCCCGGGCAGTTCTGAGAATACATCCGTATTCTGCTGCACTAATTTTTGTGACTCCCGTCTCTGCTGTTTTTAGAGAGCGTCACTTTTCTTTACCTCATTCACGGCCTCTCCCTGGACCAGAGGGTCCAAAGAAGATACGACCGGACTCGTGTCTGTAACCATGCATTCTCGATCTTTCCATGCATTTAATAGATTTATGTGGTATATTTGCTCGGGTTTCCTCTTCCCGGTCTGATTTACCCTGTGATTCACCTCCCTGACTTTTTCATTTGGCTCTTGCCACTTGGCCATGAACTTACTTTCTCCACTGAACCACCTGTCTTGTACACAATTCCTTTGTCATCTTGGACATAAAAGGAGTCCACTGATCTGTATGGATCTCCTTAGGCAAAAGATGGAAAACAGGTCCTGGGCAATACGTTTCGCCGAGGTAGGATGAAGAGGAATTGCCTTCAGGTAGTGAGTAGCATAATTCACTACCACTATTTTGTTTTGGTGGCCACGGGTTGACTTTACTTATTGGCCCTCCCAAGTCCATGGCAATCTGCTCAAAAGGAGCCTCTATAATAGGCAGAGGAACCAGTGGAAATTTTGGGTGGCTGTGGTCAGCTGACACTCAGGGCAAGACTCACAAAACTCTGAACCTCGGCATAAGCTCCGGGCCAAAAAAACCCACTGCAGAATACATTCTTGTGTATTTTTGACCCCTAGATGACCACGTGTTTGTGGGCCATCTCAAGCACCGCCCAGCATTAACATTTTGGCACTACCAGCTGTTCTACTTCTCGAATTTTGTCAATCCAGTATAGCAATTCCTGGTTGACTGCCATGTGAGGAAATACCGCTTCTGCTCCAGCTGCTGGGCCATCCCGTTCATCACTATCACCCGTGCCAGTGTGGGATTCTGGAGCTGAGCTGTTCTAAAAGTACCTCGGGACACTTCCAGATTGATGTGGTCTCGTTGACCTCTCCTGACAAGTCCTCTAGGGAGAACTTATCTGGATTACACTCTTTCCTATGGAGGTGAACCCTTACGGCAGGTATCCCTGACTTGGGATCTTCGGGTTCCACGCCCGGACAGACCTTTGCCTTGGGGGGGGGGGGGGGGGTTGGCTTTGCTCTCCTATAGGGACCAAAACCGGGGCAAGTCTCTTACCAAAATAGTCCCATTAGGAAAGGTTTTTACTACTCCCACTACATATTTGATCCCCCGCACAGTGTGAAAAGGGTAACCTCTTCCTCGGTTACTCCCACAGTTCCCCATGTGTACTGGTTACCCCGATTTCTCAAGGCTCAAGGGGCAGTTGGCAGGCACATCTCGTGGCACCGCAGTCACCTGATAGTGGTGGCACATCCATGACACAAGTTTAAGGGAGCTGGGCTCCTGGTCCCCTCAGTTTGGGCTTGGTTCTGACTAACCCCAGCAGAGGTCATGTCCCTTTCCCAGGCTTATTCGCTTGAAGAGGCCAGCGTGATACCAGCATTGGGGCAGAGTCCTGTACCAAGTCCTGGTGGCCACATGATCTAGGTTTCCCACGTCTCCTTGTATGGCGACTGGCAGAGTTTGCACAAACCAGTCGACTGCTACCTGCTCAACCATCTGGACTGGGCTCAAGGTCTCAGGATGGAGCCATTTTTTTATGAGATGCAGTAAGTCATATGCCTGAGACCTAGCGGGTCGGGCCTCGGGACCATTGGTACACCCGCTGTGCCCGTACATGTGGCATCTCCCATCAAGAATGGGGCCACCACTTCAGCCCACTGGTCTACTCGGGCACATTCTCCCTTCCTCAGTGCCGACACAGGAGGAGGAAACTACACACACTGACTGCACAGGAGGAGGAAGCTGCACACACTGACTGCACAGAGGAGGAAACTGCACACACTGACTGCACAGGAGGAGGAAACTGCACACACTGACTGCACAGGAGGAGGAAGCTGCACACACTGACTGCACAGGAGGAGGAGACTGCACACAATGACTGCACAGGAGGAGGAAGCTGCACACAGTGACTGCACAGGAGGAGGAGACTGCACACAATTACTGCACAGGAGGAGGAAACTGCACACAGTGACTGCACAGAAGGAGAAAACTGCACACAGTGACTGCACAGGAGAGGAAACTGCACACAAGTGACTGCACAGGAGGAGGAGACTGCACACAGTGACTGCACAGGAGGAGGAACTACACACTGACGACAGGAGGAGACTGCACACAGTGACTGCACAGGAGGAGGAGACTGCACACAGTGACTGCACAAGAGGAGGAAGCTGCACACAGTGACTGCACAGGAGGAGGAGGTGCACACAGTGACTGCACAGGAGGAGGAGACTGCACCGGAGAAAGAGATTTCACACAGTGACTGCACAAGAGGAGGAAGAGACTGCACAGCAGGAGACTGCACACAGTGACAGCACAGGAGGAGGAGACTGCACCGGAGAAAGAGATTGCACACAGTGACTGCACAAGAGGAGGAAGAGACTGCACAGCAGGAGACTGCACACAGTGACAGCACAGGAGGAGGAGACTGCACACAGTGACTGCACAGGAGAGCTGCTGATTTTTGTAGCAGTCAGGGTTTCCTGCTGACCTCTGGCCTCCATATTCTTTCTACAAGTGTTTTCTTTTGTCTGCAGAGACCGTCCACATTATTTCCTTTTCTAGATTCCTGGCTGTTGGCACGATTGTGAGATCGCACCGTGCAGAGCGGGGAAATGCAGACCATGATCCAGGACCAGGAGATGACCGACTCCGAGGAGCAGGAGCTCAGGAAGTAACGCCTCCAATGTGCACCCCTCCATGTGACAATCAGAGATCAAAGATATTACATGCCAGCAGGGGGCGCCATGATACGTGCTGACCGCACATCCCAGTGATACCCAACGATACCGCAGCGGAGGCGCCTGGAGATGTACTGCTAAATATAACGAGGTGTTACCAAGGACTGCAGGCGACATCCCCCTTACTACATTATCTGTACTCAGAGAGGTATCACTGTGGTGGTTACATAGGACTGCAGGTGACATCTACTACATTATCTGTACTCAGAGAGTTATCACTGTGTTATCTGTGGTGTTACATAGGACTGCAGGTGACATCTACTACATTATCTGTACTCAGGGGTTATTTACTGTATTATCTGTGGTGTTACATAGGACTGCAGGTGACCATCTACTACATTATCTGTACTCAGAGATTGTCACTGTGTTATCTGTGGTGTTACATAGGACTGCAGGTGAATCTCTACATTATCTGTACTCAGAGAGTTATCACTGTGTTATCTGTGGTGTTACATAGGACTGTGTTGTGAATGTGTTAGAAATGAATTCTGAGCAGAAGCTCCCTCTGGTGGTTACTAACAGTACTGAACTATTCAATGAAAGTAATTGGCAATCAGGTGTTACAGACTGGTCTTATATAAGGGAGGTTCCCTCCCATCAGGGTTGCCGGTGATCAATTGTTCTTGTCTCAACTTTGGTTCCTGGTTCACTTGGAAGCTTGCTGTGTCTTGCCTGCATCTTCTGCTTACAGATAAGATATTTTCTGCTTTTATTTTTGTGCTTGCTGTTTGCATTTTGTCCTGCACTTCTGTGGAGGTCAGCCGGGTCCCCTCCGGGGGCTTGTGCTCCTCTCAGTTTATCTGAGCCACTGTTATTTGTTCATTTGCCTTTTCCAGTTTTTTCAGTGGCTTCTGCTTAGTTTTGTTACACCAGAGAACTAATTTAGGTGGTAGAGGTCGTGTGATCTCAGGTGTTTTTGCAATTAGTGAGTTGGTATTTTTTTAGGGTTTTTTGGATTGCAGTAAGTGCCCTTCCTATCCTTTTCTTTCTAGGAAGATTGGGCCCCAATGTTTGCTCATACTATTTTCTGTCTGTGTCTGTATTTCCTCTTGTCTAATCGCCATTACATGTTTGGGGGCTTTCTATGTTCTTTGGGGATCTGCTCCGGGGCAGATAGTTTCCTATTTCTATCTTTAGGTGTAGTTAGCTTCTCAGGCTGTTACGAGGCGTCTAGGACCAACGTAGGTACGCTCCACGGCTGCCTTTAGTTGTGGTGGTTAGTCAGGGTACTGCAATCCAGTAGATTCCAACCTCTATGGTGTATTGCCTTTTTTGCCTGCTCTCCTCAGCTACCAAATCATAACAGTATCACCGGCCAAACTGAAAATTATATGGTACTCACAGAAGGGAAAGATAGTGTAAAAAAAAAAAAAAGTTGTCAAGGAGATATTTTTTTATTTATTTCCCTCTTTTTCTCTGGGTGCTGAGGATTTTTTTTTTTTTCTCTCAATGGAGTTTGCACAGTTGTCTGGCCGTGTGGATCAGCTTGCCACTGAAGTTCGGAGTATTGCTACCTATCTTGCAGGGTTGCCGGTTGTGGAACCTAGGGTCCCCATGCCAGATTTGTTTTTAGGGGATCGAGCTAAATTTCTGAATTTCAAAAATAACTGTAAGTTGTTTTTTGCCTTAAAACCTAAGTCCTCAGGGAACGCAACGCAGCAGGTTCAAATTGTCATCTCTCTCCTGCGCGGCGATCCTCAGGATTGGGCTTTTTCCCTGATACCTGGGGATCCTGTTTTGAGTAATGTTGATGCATTTTTTCTGGCTCTGGGGTTATTGTACGATGAACCTAATGTCACTGATCAAGCTGAAAAAGCCTTGTTGGCATTAAATCAGGGGCTTGAGGACGCTGAGTTGTACTGTCAGAGATTCTGAAGGTGGGCAGTCCTGACCAAATGGAATGATGATGCTTTGGCAGCCCTTTTTCGGAAGGGTCTGTCAGAGAATGTAACAGATGTTATGGTGGGTTTCCCTGCTCCCTCTGGTCTCAATGATTCTATGTCATTGGCGATTCAAATTGACAGACATTTGCGTGAGCGTAGAGGTATGCGTGGAATAGTGTTGCCTTGTGAACCAGCTTCTGAACCCATGCAGTGTGGTAGAGTGGCTTCTGGGGCACAGCGTCATGAGTTTCGAAAACGCAATGGCTTATGTTTCTACTGTGGTGACGCCTCTCATGCTGTTTCAGTCTGCCCTAAGCGGGGAAGACGTTTTGCATGCTCAGTTGTCTTGGGTAGTGTTCAGACTAAATTTCTGTTGACTGTTACCCTGATTTGCTCCCTGTCCACATTTTCTGCTCAGGCTTTTGTTGATTCGGGAGCAGCTATTAACCTGATGGATTTTGATTTTGCTAAACGTTGTGGGTTTCCCTTGATACCCCTACGGAAGTCTATTCCCCTACTGGGGATTGATTCTACCCCTTTGGCTGAGAATAAACCCCAGTTCTCTACTCAGGTGATAATGAGGGTTGAACCTGATCATCAGGAGAGTTGCAAATTTTTGGTGCTGTATAATCTGCATGACATTATTGTACTAGGTTTCCCTTGGTTACAGTCTCATAATCCTGTTTTGGATTGGAAATCTGTGTCTGTAACCATTTGGGGTTGCCAATGTGTTAATGCCAACACTCCTGTTTTTTCTGCCTCTCCCCAGGCTCAGGATGTTCCTGACTTTTTGACTGATTTTTCTGATGTGTTTAGCGAAAGTAAATCTGCATCCTTGCCCCCCCCATAGGAGCTATGACTGTGCTATTGAATTAGTGCCTGGTAGTAAATTCGCTAAAGGTCGCCTTTTTAACTTGTCTGTACCTGAACATGACGCTATGCGGTCTTATATCAAGTAGTCATTGGAGAAGGGTCATATCAGACCATCCTCTTCACCCTTGGGTTCCGGTTTTTTCTTTGTGGCCAAAAAGGATGGTTCATTAAGGTCGTGTATTGATTATCGTCTCTTGAACAATATCACTGTGAAATATCAATATCCGTTACCCTTGATTTCTGACCTGTTTTACAGGGTGAAAAGTGCTACTTGGTTTACCAAGCTTGACCTCAGGGGGGCGTATAACCTTATTCGCATTAAGCACGGGGATGAATGGAAGACGGCATTTAATACCCCAGAGGGGCATTTTGAGTACCTAGTGATGCCCTTTGGGCTCACTAATGCTATTTCCGTCTTCCAGTCCTTCATGAATGACATTTTCAGGGATTTTGTGGATAAATTTCTGATTGTTTATTTGGATGATATCTTGATTTTTTCCAACGACTGGGACTCTCATGTGAAACATGTTCGGACTGTGTTCCAGATTTTGAGAGAGAATGCTCTGTATTGAAGGGATCAAAGTGTCTTTTTGGCGTACAGAGGATCTCATTTCTGGGATTCATTTTGTCCCCATCTGTTATTGAAATGGACCCGGTCAAGGTTCAGGCCATCTGTGATTGGGTCCAACCTACTTCATTAAAGGCTCTTCAGAGATTCTTGGGTTTTGCCAATTTTTATCGTAAATTTATTGGTAATTTCTCTGTTATTGTTAAACCATTGACTGATTTGACCAAGAAGGGTTCTGATGTGGTGAATTGGCCTCCTGAGGCAGTCTCTGCGTTTCAGGAACTTAAGCAGAGATTCACTTCTGCTCCTGTTCTACGGCAGCCTGATGTTTCTCTGCCATTTCAGGTGGAGGTTGATGCCTCTGAAATTGGGGCAGGTGCCGTTTTGTCCCAAAGAGATCCAAAGACCTCTAAAAGTAACCCTTGTGCCTTTTTCTCTCGAAAATTTTCTCCAACTGAACGTAATTATGACGTGGGTAATCGGGAGTTATTGGCCACGAAGTGGGCTTTTGAAGAGTGGAGACATTGGCTGGAGGGAGCCAAACATCAGGTGGTGGTCCTCACGGACCATAAGAATCTGGTTTATCTGGAATCAGCCAAGCGACTTAATCCTAGACAGGCCAGGTGGGCCTTGTTTTTCACACGTTTTAATTTTGTGGTTTCCTTTCTTCCTGGCACTAAGAATGTTAAAGCTGATGCCCTCTCGAGGAGTTTCCTTGCGGACTCTCCTGAGTTATCTGATCCTGCTGTTATTTTGAAAGAGGGTGTAGTTCTTTCCGCCATCTCGCCCAATTTGAGACTGGCTCTGGAACGGTGTCAGGAGGATAAACCCGAGCGCTGCCCTATTGGGAAATTGTTTGTCCCAGACCGGTGGAAAAAGAGTGTGATGTCTGAGATTCATTGTTCCGCGTTGGCCGGTCATCCCGGAATTTTTGGTACCAGAGACTTGGTTAGTCAGTCCTTTTGGTGGCCTACTTTGTCTCGTGACGTCAGGGAATTTGTGCAGTCCTGCGGGACTTGCTCTCGCTCCAAGCCTTGCTCTCGCTCTATGGTTGTTGATCCATGCTGTGCCAACATGGACCCTATCTCTATGGATAATCCACCCGTTTCAGAAATGACCGTTATCTGGGTGATTTGTGATAGGTTTTCCAAAATGATACATCTTGTGCCATTACCTAAGTTGCCTTCCTCCTCCGAATTGGTGCCTTTGTTCCTTCAGCATGTGGTTCGGTTACACGGCATTCCTGAGAACATTGTGTCTGACAGAGGAGTCCAGTTTGTTTCCAGATTTTGAAAGACTTTTTGTTCTAAACTTGGTGTTCAATTGTCTTTCTCCTCAGCTTTTCATCCTCAGACCAATGGACAAACTGAGAGAACAAACCAGACATTGGATACTTATCTGAGATGCTTTGTGTCTGCTGATCAGGATGACTGGGTCTCTTTTTTGCCTTTGGCTGAGTTTGCTCTTAATAATAGGGCTAGCTTTGCCACTTTGATGTCTCCATTTTTCTGCAATTTTGGTTTCACCCTCGATTTTCTTCGGGACAGACGGAGGCTTCTGTCTGTCCAGGTGTTGACTCTGTTGTGGAGCGTATGCAGCAGATTTGGGACCAGGTAGTGGAGAGGTTGTCCCTCTCTCAGGAGAGGGCCCAGCGGTTTGCCAACCGGCATAGGACTGATGGTCCTCGGTTTGAAGTGGGGGACTTGGTCTGGTTGTCCTCAAGAAATATCCCTATGAGAGTTGCATCTCCTAAGTTTAAGCCTAGGTTCATTGGACCTTATAAGATCATGGAGATTCTTAATCCTGTTTCCTTTCGTTTACTTCTTCCAGGGACATTTAAGATCCATAACGTGTTCCACAAGTCCTTATTGAAGAGGTTTGTCGAGCCAGTGGTTCCTATGGCTGCGCCTCCTGACCCTGTTTTGGTTGAGGGCAATCTGGAATATCTGGTTGAGAAAATATTGGATTCTCGTTTTTCTAGACGGAAACTCCAGTATTTGGTTAAGTGGAGAGGTTATAGTCAGGAGGACAATTCTTGGGTGTTTGCTTCGGACATCCATGCTAGGAGACTGATCCGTGCATATCACAGAGCTCATCCTGACTGACCTGGTTGCCCAAATGAGGGTTCAGTGACCCCTCCTCAAGGGGGGGGTACTGTTGTGAATGTGTTAGAAATGAATTCTGAGCAGAAGCTCCCTCTGGTGGTTACAAACAGTACTGAACTATTCAATGAAGATTGTGAAGATTGGCAATCAGGTGTTACAGACTGGTCTTATATAAGGGAGGTTCCCTCCCATCAGGGTTGCCGGTGATCAATTGTTCTTGTCTCAACTTTGGTTCCTGGTTCACTTGGAAGCTTGCTGTGTCTTGCCTGCATCTTCTGCTTACAGATAAGATATTTTCTGCTTTTATTTTTGTGCTTGCTTTTTGCATTTTGTCCTGCACTTCTGTGGAGGTCAGCCAGGTCCCCACCGGGGGCTTGTGCTCCTCTCAGTTTATCTGAGCCACTGTTATTTGTTCATTTGCCTTTTCCAGTTTTTTTAGTGGCTGCTGCTTAGTTTTGTTACACCAGAGAACTAATTTAGGTGGTAGAGGTCGTGTGATCTCAGGTGTTTTTGCAATTAGTGAGTTGGTATTTTTTTAGGGTTTTTTGGATTGCAGTAAGTGCCCTTCCTATCCTTTTCTTTCTAGGAAGATTGGACCCCAACGTTTGCTCATACTATTTTCTGTCTGTGTCTATATTTCCTCTTGTCTAACCGCCATTACATGTTTGGGGGCTTTCTATTATCTTTGGGGTTCTGCTCCGGGGCAGATAGTTTTCCTCTTTCTATCTTTAGGTGTAGTTAGCTTCTCAGGCTGTGTCGAGGCGTCTAGGACCAACGTAGGAACGCTCCACGGCTGCCTTTAGTTGTGGTGGTTAGTCAGGGTACTGCAATCCAGTAGATTCCAACCTCTCTGGTGTATTGCCTTTTTTGCCTGCACTCCTCAGCTACCAAATCATAACAGGACTGCAGGTGAAATCTACTACATTATCTGTACTCAGAGAGTTATCACTGTGTTATCTGTGGTGTTACATAGGACTGCAGGTGACATCTACTACATTATCTGTACTCAGAGAGTTATCACTGTGTTATCTGTGGTGTTACATAGGACTGCAGGTGACATCTACTACATTATCTGTACTCAGAGAGTTATCACTGTGTTATCTGTGGTGTTACATAGGACTGCAGGTGACATCTACTACATTATCTGTACTCAGAGAGTTATCACTGTGTTATCTGTGGTGTTACATAGGACTGCAGGTGACATCTACTACATTATCTGTACTCAGAGAGTTATCACTGTGTTATCTGTGGTGTTACATAGGACTGCAGGTGACATCTACTACATTATCTGTACTCAGAGAGATATCACTGTGTTATCTGTGGTGTTACATAGGACTGCAGGTGACATCTACTACATTATCTGTACTCAGAGAGTTATCACTGTGTTATCTGTGGTGTTACATAGGACTGCAGGTGACATCTACTACATTATCTGTACTCAGAGAGTTATCACTGTGTTATGTGTGATATTACATAGGACTGCAGGTGACATCTACTACATTATCTGTACTCAGAGAGTTATCACTGTGTTATGTGTGATGTTACATAGGACTGCAGGTGACATCTACTACATTATCTGTACTCAGAGAGTTATCACTGTGTTATCTGTGGTGTTACATAGGACTGCAGGTGACATCTACTACATTATCTGAACTCAGAGAGTTATCACTGTGTTATCTGTGGTGTTACATAGGACTGCAGGTGACATCTACTACATTATCTGTACTCAGAGAGTTATCACTGTGTTATCTGTGGTGTTACATAGGACTGCAGGTGACATCTACTACATTATCTGTACTCAGAGAGTTATCACTGTGTTATCTGTGGTGTTACATAGGACTGCAGGTGACATCTACTACATTATCTGTACTCAGAGTTATCACTGTGTTATCTGTGGTGTTTACATAGGACTGCAGGTGACATCTACTACATTATCTGTACTCAGAGAGTTATCACTGTGTTATCTGTGGTGTTACATAGGACTGCGGTGACATCTACTACATTATCTGTACATCAGAGAGTTATCACTGTGTTATCTGTGGTGTTACATAGGACTGCAGGTGACATCTATTACATTATCTGTACTCAGAGAGATATCACTGTGTTATCTGTGGTGTTACATAGGACTACAGGTGACATCCACTACATTATCTATACTCAGAGAGTTATCACTGTGTTATCTGTGGTGTTACATAGGACTTCAGGTGACATCTACTACATTATCTGTACTCAGAGAGTTATCACTGTGTTAAGTGTGATGTTACATAGGACTGCAGGTGACATCTAATACATTATCTGTACTCAGAGAGATATCACTGTGTTATCTGTGATGTTACATAGGACTGCAGGTGACATCTACTACATTAACTGTACTCAGAGAGTTATCACTGTGTTATCTGTGGTGTTACATAGGACTGCAGGTAACATCTACATTATCTGTACTCAGAGAGTTATCACTGTTATCTCTGGTGTTACATAGGACTGCAGGTGACATCTACTACATTATCTGTACTCAGAGAGTTATCACTGTGTTATCTGTGGTGTTACATAGGACTGCAGGTAACATCTACATTATCTGTACTCAGAGAGTTATCACTGTTATCTCTGGTGTTACATAGGACTGCGATGCTCATGCTGGTGAGTCATGCTCCGCCGTTCTGGGCTCTGCTCTCTCCGGTGTGCCGTCAGACGCCCGGTGTGCTCGTAGTCCTGTGGTTTGCCGGTAACGTGGATGATCGGCCGCAGTGATGGATCCGGGAATGTCCCTCTGCTTATTTCGCGGTCAGCACTGGACTCTTCATGGACTCATGGTTGCCCCTCCGCAGCCACATGATCCCACCACTGAGCAGCTGGATGATCAGAGTACTCTTCTTTGCTGCTGCAGGTTCTCAGTCTGTAGGACCGCTGCAGTCCTATGTAAATGAATAGGATTAGGATTTGTTACAGTAAAATCCAGAAGCTGAATCCCCCAATGTTCTCTCCTCAATTGTTTATAATGCTTTGCTTCAATGATCGCAAGACGCCGAAACCCTGAGGTAGTGAAGCCCCCCGAAACCACGATGCCCTCTTCTCGTAACACCGTCTTCCTGATGTGCTTTCACCATGAAGCTGCTCCTCCATGTTTCACACGTGGTGAGGTGTTGGTGCACAAGCGCCGTGTCACCGTGGAACGTCTTGAAGATTTCAGGCCGCATCTTCCGTCATGGTTTGGTGTATTAGTGGTGGGCGCTGTGCCTCCGCACGTCGTGCTGTATGTGCTGAGCGGTTGGTTTGGTGTATTAGTGGTGTGCGCTGTGCCTCCGCACGTCGTGCTGCGTGTGCTGAGCGGTTGGTTTAGTGTATTATTGATTATTGGTGGGTGCTGTGCCTCCGCACGCCGTGCTGTGTGTGCTGAGCGGTTGGTTTGGTGTATTAGTGGTGTGCGCTGTGCTTCCGCACGTCGTGCTGAGCGGTTGGTTTGGTGTATCAGTGGTGGGCGCTGTGCCTCCGCACGTCTTGCTGTATGTGCTGAGCGGTTGGTTTGGTGTATTAGTGGTGGGTGCTGTGCCTCCGCAGGTCGTGCTATATGTGCTGAGCGGTTGGTTTGGTGTATTAGTGGTGGGCGCTGTGCCTCCGCACGTCGTGCTGTATGTGCTCAGCGGTTGGTTTGGTGTATTAGTGGTGGGTGCTGTGCCTCCACACGTTGTGCTGTATGTGCTGAGCGGTTGGTTTGGTGTATTAGTGGGGGGTGCTGTGCCTCCGCAGGTCGTGCTGTATGTGCTGAGCGGTTGGTTTGGTGTATTAGTGGTGGGCGCTGTGCCTCCGCACGTCGTGCTGTGTGTGCTGAGCGGTTGGTTTGGTGTATTAGTGGTGGGTGCTGTGCCTCCGCACATCGTGCTGGTTGTGCTGAGCGGTTTGTTTGGTGTATTAGTGGTGGGTGCTGTGCCTCCGCACGTCGTGCTGTATGTGCTGAGCGGTTGGTTTGGTGTATTAGTGGTGGTGCTGTGCCTCCGCACGTCGTGCTGTATGTGCTGAGCGGTTGGTTTGGTGTATTAGTGGTGGGTGCTGTGCCTCCGCAGGTCGTGCTGTATGTGCTGAGCGGTTGGTTTGGTGTATTAGTGGTGGGCGCTGTGCCTCCGCACGTCGTGCTGTATGTGCTGAGCGGTTGGTTTGGTGTATTAGTGGTGGGCGCTGTGCCTCCGCACGTCGTGCTGTTGTGCTGAGCGGTTTGTTTGGTGTATTAGTGGTGGGCGCTGTGCCTCCGCACGTCGTGCTGTATGTGCTGAGCGGTTGGTTTGGTGTATTAGTGGTGGGCGCTGTGCCTCCGCACGTCGTGCTGTATGTGCTGAGCGGTTGGTTTGGTGTATTAGTGGTGGGCGCTGTGCCTCCGCACGTCGTGCTGTATGTGCTGAGCGGTTGGTTTGGTGTATTAGTGGTGAGCGCTGTGCCTCCGCACGTCGTACTGTATGTGCTGAGCGGTTGGTTTGGTGTATTATTGGTGGGCGCTGTGCCTCCGCACGTCGTGCTGTATGTGCTGAGCGGTTGGTTTGGTGTATTAGTGGTGGGTGCTGTGCCTCCGCATGTCGTGCTGTATGTGCTGAGCGGTTGGTTTGGTGTATTAGTGGTGGGCGCTGTACCTCCGCACGTCGTGCTGTGTGTGCTGAGCGGTTGGTTTGGTGTATTAGTGGTGTGCGCTGTGCCTCCTCACGTCGTGCTGTATGTGCTGAGTGGTTGGTTTGGTGTATTAGTGGTGGGCGCTGTGCCTCCGCACGTCGTGCTGTATGTGCTGAGAGTTGGTTTGGTGTATCAGTGGTGGGCGCTGTGTCTCCACACGTCGTGCTGTATGTGCTGAGCGTTTGGTTTGGTGTATTAGTGGTGGGTGCTGTGCCTCCGCACGTCGTGCAGTGTGTGCTGAGCGGTTGGTTTGGTGTATTAGTGGTGGGCGCTGTGCCGCTGCTTACGCTGCTGTATGTGCTGAGTGGTTGGTTTGGTGTATTAGTGGGTGCGTTGTGCCTCCGCACGTCGTGCTGTATGTGCTGAGTGGTTGGTTTGGTGTAGTAGTGGTGGGAGCTGTGCCTTCGCACGTCGTGCTGTGTCTGCTGAGCGGTTGGTTTGGTGTATTAGTGGTGGGCGCTGTGCCTCCGCACGTCGTGCTGTGTCTGCTGAGCGGTTGGTTTGGTGTATTAGTGGTGTGCGTTGTGCCTCCGCACGTCGTGCTGTATGTGCTGAGTGGTTGGTTTGGTGTAGTAGTGGTGGGAGCTGTGCCTTCGCACGTCGTGCTGTGTCTGCTGAGCGGTTGGTTTGGTGTATTAGTGGTGGGCGCTGTGCCTCCGCACGTCGTGCTGTGTGTGCGGAGCTGTTGGGTTGGTGGGCGCTGTGCCCTGCTTGGCTGTGTATTGTGCTGAACTCTGCGCGTATTGTGACAGAACGTTGTGGCTGTATGATCGTAACGCTGCTGACACGCGGCGTATTCTGCTGCGTGTTTAGCGTTTCTGCTGGGTGCATGGCTGCCACGTACGTGCTGTGCGGTATGAAGGGTAACTGGTGTGATGTACTAGTGGATTGCGGGTGTGAACAGTAACTGCTGTGTCGTGAGGAAGCGTACTGCTGCTTGTAGCAGTAATCTGCTGCGTGATAGCATACTCGCTGCGTATGGAATCAGTACTGCTGTGTGATGGAGAGTAACTTGCTGGCGGTGATGAAGCGACTTGCGAGCGTCTGTGGCGTGATGAGCAGTAACTGCTGCGGTGATGAGCAGTAACTGTGGTGATGGAGCAGACTGTGCGTTACGACTCTGTCGGTGAGGAGAGTACTGTGCGGTGATGGAAGCAGTCTGCTGGCGTGATGGAGCAGATCTTGGCTGTGATGGAGCGTAACTTGCTGCCGTGTGGAAGCAGTACTGCTGTTCGGTGATGAGCATACCTGCTGCGGTGATGGAACGTATTTGTCGTGATGGAAGCATAACTCTGCTGGGTGATGGAAGCAGTAACTGCTGGCGTGATGGAGCAGTAACTCTGCTGCGTGATTGGAAGCAGTAACTTGCTGCGGTGAGAAGCAGTATGCTGCTGTGAAGCAGTAACTGCTAGCGTGATGAACGTAACTGTGGCGTGATGGAAGCAGTAACTTGGCGTGATGGAAGCAGTAACTGCTGCTGTGATGGAAGCATAACTGCTGCGGTGATGGAAGCAGTAACTGCTGCGGTGTGAACAGTTCTGGCGTGATGGAAGCAGTAACTCTGCTGGCGGTGATGGAAGCAGTAACTGCTGGCGGTGATGGAAGCAGTAACTCTGCTGGCGTGATGGAGCAGTAACTGCTGCGGTGATGGAAGCAGTAACTGCTGGCGGTGATGGAAGCAGTAACTCTGCTGGCGGTGATGGAAGCAGTAACTCTGCGTGATGGAAGCAGTAACTCTGCTGCGGTGATGGAAGCAGTAACTGCTGGCGGTGATGAAGCAGTAACTCTGGGTTGGGTGGAAGGTAACTGCTGCGGTGATGGAAGCAGTAACTGCTGGCGTGATGGAAGCAGAACTTGCTGGCTGTGATGGAGCAGTAACTCTGCTGCGTGATGGAAGCAGTAACTCCTGCTGGCGTGATGAAGCAGTAACTCTGGCGGTGATGGAAGCAGTAACTCTGCTGGCGGTGATGGAAGCAGTAACTGCTGGGGTGATGGAAGCAGTAACTCTCTGGCGGTGATGGAAGCAGTAACTCTGCTGCGGTGATGGAAGCAGTAACTCTGCTGTCGGTGATGGAAGCAGTAACTGCTGGCGGTGATAAGCAGTAACTGCTGCGGTGATGGAAGCAGTAACTCTGCTGGCGGTGATGGAAGCAGTAACTCTGCTGGCAGTGATGGAAGCAGTAACTGCTGGCGGTGATGGAAGCAGTAATGCTGTCGGTGATGGAAGCAGTAACTGCTGGCGGTGATGGAAGCAGTAACTAGCTGGCGGTGATGGAAGCAGTAACTCTCTGGCGTGATGGAAGCAGTAACTCTCTGGCGGTGATGGAAGCAGTAACTGCTGGCTGTGATGGAAGCAGTAACTCTGGGCGGTGATGGAAGCAGTAACTCTGCTGGCGGTGATGAAGCAGTAACTTGCTGGCTGTGATGGAAGCAGTAACTCTGGCGGTGATGGAAGCAGTAACTCTGCTGCGGTGATGGAAGCAGTAACTCTGCTGTGGTGTGGAAGCAGTAATCTGCTGACGGTGATGGAAGCAGTAACTCTGGCGGTGATGGAAGCAGTAACTCTGCTGACGGTGATGATAACCTGGGATGAGCATAACTGCTGCGGGATGAACAACTCTGGGCGATGAACAATCGCGTGATGGAACAGTAATTCTGGGAGGACAGTAACCGGTGGAAGCTAACCGCTGAGACAGTAACTGCTGAGTGAATGGAGCGTAACTGAGGCAGATGAAGCATAACTGCTGCCGGTGATGGAAGCAGTAACTCTGCTGGCGGTGATGGAAGCAGTAACTCTGCTGGCGTATTGAAGCAGTAACTCTGCTGGGTGAGGCAGTAACTCTGCTGGTGGAAGCGAAACTCTGGCGGTGATGGAAGCAGTAACTGCTGGCGGTGATGGAGCATAACTACTGCTGGTGAGGAACAGTAACTGCTCTGCGTGATGGAACAGTAACTGCTGGCTGGTGATGGAAGATAACTGCTGCGGTGATGGAAGCAGTAACTGCTGCGGTGAGGAAGCATAACTGCTGCTGTGATGGAAGCAGTAACTGCGTGGGTGATGAAGCAGTAGATGGAGCGTAACTTGATGGAGGTAAGCAGTAACTACTGGGGTGGATGGAAGCAGTAACTCTGGCGGTGATGGAAGCAGTAACTGCTGGCGGTGATGGAAGCAGACATGCTGGCGGTGATGGAAGCAGTAACTGCTGGCGGTGATGGAAGCAGTAATCTGCGGCTGTGGGAGTATGGAGGGGAGCAGTAACTGCTGGCTGTGATGGAGCAGTAACTGCTGGCGGTGATGGAAGCAGTAACTGTGGCTGTGGAGATGGAAGCAGTAACTGCTGGCGGTGATGGAAGCAGTAACTGCTGGGGGAAGCAGTAACTCTGGCGGTGATGGAAGCATAACTGCTGGCTGTGATGGAAGCAGTAACTGCTGGCGGTGATGGAAGCAGTAACTGCTGGCGGTTGGAAGCAGTAACTGCTGGCTGTGATGGAAGCATAACTGCTGGTGATGGAAGCAGTAACTGCTGGCGGTGATGGAAGCAGTAACTCTGCTGGCGGTGATGGAAGCAGTAACTCTGCTGCGGATGATGGAAGCAGTAACCTCTGGCAGTAATGGGGCAGTGGAAGCTGACTGGCGGTGATGGAAGCAGTAACTGCTGGCGGTGATGGAAGCAGTAACTGCTGGCGGTGATGGAAGCAGTAACTGCTGGCTGTGATGGAAGCAGTATCCGCCGGCTCCCCATGTGTTCTGCTCTCGCTTTCATCTGTTCTCTGACGTTATAGATTGAGCACAATCTTATCTTTCCCGTTTTGTGCTCCCTCCGCTGATCAGACGGCTGGATCCAGAGATGATGAAAGCGCTGCCGCTAATCTGTCACATCGTAAATCACCAAGAGAAAAGGTGCAAAGTGAGGCCAAAGTCGCCCCTGAGATGCGGAGAGATAAGCGTCGTCCTCCGCTGCCTCTTATGTGATTGATACCTGTTCTCAGCTGAGGCCGCTCAGAGGTCCAGTGCAGGTGACCGCTGAGCCTCCACGTACAGGTGACTGCTGATCCTCCACGTACTGGTGACCGCAGGGCCTCCTCGTACAGGTGACTGCTGGGCCTCCACGTACAGGTGACCGCAGGGCCTCCTCGTACAGGTGATTGCTGGGCCTCCACGTAGAGGTGACTGCAGGGCCTCCTTGTACAGGTGACTGCTGGGCCTCCACGTACAGGTGACCCCTCCACGTACAGGTGACCGATGGGCCTCAACGTACAGGTGACAGCAGGGCCTCCTCGTACAGGTGACCCCTCCACGTACAGGTTACCGCTGGGCCTCCTCGTACAAGTGACCGCTGAGCCTCGTACAGGTGACCCCTCCATGTACAGGTGACTGCTGGGCCTCCACGTACAGGTGACCCCTCCACGTACAGGTGACAGCAGGGCCTCCTCGTACAGGTCACATAACATTAGCACGCGGCCGTGCTTCATAGAAAAGATGTCCGCCAGTTATAAAACTGAGAATTCCTAGACGTCGGCTGCAGCTTCCTGTATAGTATGCCGATTCTACCACAATCTTTAATGTCGATGCTATGTAACCGGCAAATGTTTCTGTCCATTTATGAATCATCTTGATAAATCCCCCCTGTGTGTGCTGTGGTCTGGTCCTCCAGTGATTATCTCTTATATCTCCCCGGTGTGTGCTGTGGTCTGGTCCTCCAGTGATTATCTCTTATATCTCCCCCGGTGTGTGCTGTGGTCCGGTTCTCCAGTGATTATCTCTTATAACTCCCCTGGTGTGTGCAGTGGTCTGGTCCTCCAGTGATTATCTCTTATATCTCCCCTGGTGTGTGCAGTGGTCCGGTTCTCCAGTGATTATCTCTTATATCCCCCCCAGTGTGTGCAGTGGTCTGGTCCTCCAGTGATTATCTCTTATATACCCCCTTCTCGGTGTGTGCATTGGTCCGGTTCTCCAGTGATTATCTCTTATAACTCCCCCGGTGTGTGCTGTGGTCTGGTCCTCCAGTGATTATCTCTTATATCTCCCCTGGTGTGTGCAGTGGTCCGGTCCTCCAGTGATTATCTCTTATATCTCCCCTGGTGTGGCAGTGGTCCGATTCTCCAGTGATTATCTCTTATATCTCCCCTGGTGTGCTGTGGTCTGGTCCTTCAGTGATTATTTCTTATATCTCCCCCGGTGTGTGCAGTGGTTCGGTCCTCCAGTGATGATCTTTTATAACTCCCCCGGTGTGTGCAGTGGTCCGGTTCTCCAGTGATTATCTCTTATAACTCCCCCGGTGTGTGCTGTGGTCTGGTCCTCCAGTGATTATCTCTTATATCTCCCCTGGTGTGTGCAGTGGTCCGGTTCTCCAGTGATTATCTCTTATAACTCCCCCGTTGTGTGCTATGGGATGATTTTGCGATCCCATTGCTGCCACCCATATGACAGGGATCCTTATTTTGCAATTCCGCTTTCAGTCCCAGTTCGGAGCTTGCAGCTCTCTGGCGGCCCCCTTACCCTCAGGTCAGTCAGGGAACTACACCTAGGATAAGTAGTCACAAGAAAGGCTGCCTCGCCGTGTACTGGCTATTGGGCGGTATGTATATCCCCCGTCTCAGGCCGGAAATACACAAATAAACCCCCAAGTTCCGTCACTGCAAGGGTTTCCGAAATTGCCCAGAACACTTTGCTGCCACCAGCTCTTCGTTTGACATTAAAACCAATATCAGGTCAGGAGCCCACCCACAGGGTAGCGTAATTTAGCACGAGGACGTGGCGGTACATTATGGAGCAAGGAAAACAAAATTAGCAAATTTTTTATAGATTTACTCCAGAAAATATAAGCGGTGTTTACACAAGTACAAAAGATGTTACCAAAGAGACAAAGTACATTATATACAGAACATTTAGAAATAAAAAGGATTAAAATAGGCACTTAAACATATCAGTCACTGGTATGCCGTGTGGAGGAGGGGGAGGGGAAACTTCCCAGAACAATGGGTCCAAATGCACAGCTACCTATAGCTGATTCCCCAAGCAAAAGTCCCCCCTTTGTCTGGAACTCTGAGCTTTATACCTTTGCCCAAAACCAAGAGTCTCCCCCCTTGATGACCTCACATGGTGGGCTGGTTACGCCCCCTTTAGAAAGTTACTAAAAACTTCTGCGGGCCATATCTTGGGCTGCAAGGCTCTCAGAGTGATGACAGAAGTATTATATTTTCTCTTCCGAATTTATCTTTCTATGGATACCAAACAACAACAATCTGCGGGATATTGGGAGGCGGAAACCCTATTCTCAGTTCCTGATCGGCACACAAGCCTCAAAATGCTGCTGTGAATAGCTCTGATGATGCAGGTTTCCAAAAATATAAGTTTCCTGCCGCTATGATTATTTTGTGTTATAATGTTTGAGTTTGAATAGACAGAAATTTCAAATCCATGTGCTACAGACAAACCGGGATTACCTGGTCAAAAGCCACATTCCTGATGGAGGAGGAAAGAGTGGGATAGAATTACACGCAGGCAGGGGGGCCTGCAGTTATGTGAGGGGGATGTTGGTTAGCTGTGCCTATACTGCACAAATATAATGGGGGAGGGGCAGCACAAGCTCTGGAAGTGTACATAGAATTTTAGGACTTATTCCTATTTCCTGACACCTTCCCCTTTTGGACTGTGCTACGGAAGCAGGACCTCTCTGTACTCCTCCAGGCGCACCTCTGCGGGTTCGCTTTGCCGGGACAACCCGTCTGCATCGCCATGCTCGCTGCCCTTTTTGTGTTTAACAGTTAAGTTGTCACGGGGCAGTAGTGGGAAAACGGGACGAGGAACCTGGGCCCCTGAGCTGCCCCTCAGTCTAAAGGGGTGCCCTGTCTTTCCTTAACTTGGGGGTACCCTTGAAGGTAAGGTAAGTCACCGACCTGTCCCTATCTCCTGTTTAGACCTGAGCTAAACCCCCCAACCCCCTTCCCAGGAGGTGAGACAGGGAATAAAGTGAACTGCACCAATATAACAAAAGGAAAGAAAAGAGACACCTAGGGGACAAGGCAACTAAAAAACTTAGCTTTCTCTGCTGCAATGCACCGCTCAGCAGAGTAAGGCTCCAGATCAAGGTAATAGCTGATGTACCACTGCACTCAGCAAGCTCCTGACTCCAGCTTGGTTGGTCTCCAAAGAGGAAGTGTATCACCAACAGTCAGCTGATGCATCAGGTGATCTTTTAAAGGATGGTGGGAGTGGTCACCACCTGCATCAGCAAACTCAGCAGCAGTGTAATTACACTAGCGGCCACCGGGGGGAAAAGACTGACATTAACCCCCGATGGCCTGAAAGGAAAAAAGTTTTAATATGAAAAGCAAAATCTGACACAGATCCAGAAATCGATCATGACAGTCATACTGCTGGAGGGCAAGGCTCCAGCGTGGCAACCTTCCGTTGGTATCAGACACGGTGTGCAGCCAACTCTGGGGGTTGTGGTCTGTCATCAAGGTGAAGGTGCGCCCGTACAGGTAGGGACGCAAACGTTGCAGGGCCCAAACCATGGCGAGGCACTCCTTCTCTATGGTAGAATAGGCCACTTCCCTCGGCAGGAGCTTCCGGCTCAGGTACAACACTGGGTGCTCTTGGTTCCCCGGGTTCACCTGACTGAGCATGGCACCGAGGCCAAACTCGCTGGCGTCGGTCTGCCCTTAGCACAGGAGAGCTGGAATAATCTCTTCTGGGGCCACCAGTTCGGGTCTTATGAGGGTTCGTTCGGCCCCGGTGTCCTTGAGGCCTATAGCGACATGGTTCCCCATGGTGACTGTCTGACAATTTTCACAGGCCCTCCCTCCCACCCCACCCACAAAAAGAACTGCTGTATTAAGCCCAGAGGCCTTGGCTGGGGGGGTTCTTCTTCTGCTTCTCCAGACAAGTGGCGCTGAGATGTCCAATCCAATTTCAGAAATAGCACTTGCGGGGATTGGATGTAGGCCTGGTGTTGGCAAAGGGGACCTCTGGTGAGTCAGCTGGCAGGGTAACGGGTTGGTTGACGGCTTACCCCCTTTCCAGCTGGTGGTGACCAGCTTCCGCACCTTTGGTTTACGGTTGGCCTCGTAGGTGTCGGCGATCTGCACTGCTTTGTCCGCGTCTTTTGGCTCCCTGTCCATCACGAACTGTCACACCTCAGCTGGGCAAAGATGTAGGAATTGGTCTTTTCTCATCATGTCCCGCAGCTGCTCAAAGGTGACCACTGGCAGTCATTGGACCCACTGAGCAAAGTGGGTTCTGAGTCCATGCACCACATCGCTGTAACTGTCTTGTGGGCCACATTGGAGGTTCTGGAACTTTTTTCGGTAGGCCTCAGGAGTCAGTTGGTACTTCTTTATCAGGGCCTGCTTGATGGCCTCATAGCTTCCATCCTGGTCTGGAGGGAAAGAAGCAAACGCCTCCAGAGCTTTTCCTTTGAGCTCTGTGGTTAAATATTAGACCCATTGGTCCTCAGGCAGCTGGTACTGTCTGCAGGCTTTTTAAAATCACCTCAGAAAAATGTCCAAGTCCCCAACCTTTTCCATCACTGGAAAAGTGCTCTGGCTGGGGTTTAAAGAACGGAGCGTCACTGGACTCACTGCTGGGCTGGGAAGACCTCTGCCCCTGGATTGGGGCTAACTCCAGCTGATACTGTCTTTCCTCCCGCTCAGCCTGGGCCTGTCGTTGTTGCTGAATCAGCTGAAGACGTCCCTTATGATTGTCTGCATGGAGTTGATTTAAGGCCATCTGCAGGAGGGGATCCACGCTGCCCTGGTTGCAAATAGGGCCGGCATCTAGCGGTTGGACCTCCACAGCAGCACCACCTGCTTTTGGGCTGGCTTCTGCTTTCGCTTGGTTCTGGGAACGGTCTTGATCTGCTTCCAGTTGCACCAGTTCCACGACCATTTGACCTTTGG
>JARQOD010005217.1:0-49401 GCA_033576555.1 Oophaga sylvatica | reverse complement strand
GGTAAATTTTTAATAATGGCATGGCTGTGATTGGCTCTGAAATGATGCAGAATGCACAAAAAGGGCCCCGCCCATTTTAGGTCACTGTGCTTTTGAACTCAGTTGGGGACAGAACGCTACTCTGCTCACTCTGAGGGACATTTAGATATTGCGATTTTTTTGTACTACGTGCTTGAGGCAGGCTAGTTACCAACAGGTCCTGCCCACACCTTCTTCCTAGTGAGGATTCAACATCATCAGCCGGCGTTCCTGATCTGGCCACGGAGGCCAGAGATCCCCGGGCTTTCATCAACGGAAATGTAAGTTTCGTCTCGGGCCATAGGAGCTGAAGTCGGATTTTCTACTGCAAGTAAACCCATCGGGTTGTCAGCAGCCAGAGGAGGCTGAAATTGGACTTTCTATTGCAAGTGACCCATCGGGGTTTTTTCAGGTAAAACCTGTGCAAACAGGACTATTTTCTCCACAGTGCACCACTAATACTCATTCATCTGAGCTGTCACCGGCCGGGACAGTGTCAATTTCTTCTGACCTTTCTGCATAAAAGTTTTTTAGGATTTCTGCAGCGTTTTTCTGCTCCATCTTTAAAAGAGGACCTCTTTTACTTTTTCAGGGTTTGTCCATATTAATTACCCATATGAATAAAAAACCTTATGCGTATTATGACTATTTAGTCCTTTGGTTGGGGTTTACTACATAATAACTACAGGCTTTTCTAAATCACCTTTTTCTCACGGTCTTAGTGCAATATTTATTTATTACTGTATTATTACATCTGCATCTCAAACTGTTCTACAGAGTGCGTCTGAATTTATGTATTGTTTTCCATTTGCACATGCTATTCCATTTTTCTACAGATCCTTTTGTTCTTGTATTTTTTATGTGCGCAAACAATTTTTATTTTCAATTATAGAGGGCCATGTTATTGACTTTGCATTGACGTGTAAAAGATTTATTTTTGCCACTGGCTATATGTATTCTAAAGGTGTACCCAGTCTCAACAGATCATTAGTCTGATTGTTCTTTGATTCTCCTAAAAGTAATTTGTCTGATTTGGTGTCAAACTTGACTTTGTCCCTATTTTTGTTTTGCCATGTGACCCAATGATTATACAAATCTATATAGGGTTTGGCATCATCAAAAGTAACAGAATGTTAGCATGCATGCATATTTAGGATATAAAAGAGAAAATATCTTGTTGTGCCAGAGTGTTCCTAACTCCTGAATGGGTATAAAACAATATGGCTACGGATCAGGTAAATCGAGGGTCCGCATGTCTATATTTTATACAATTGAGTGGGCAAGGGTGGGATTTAGAGATTAGCCCATTCATGAAATTTTTGGGAGCTGAGAACCTTCAGGAGTTGTTAACCATGCTTTGAGGTCGATTGAATGCCATTCACTCAGCAGCCAATCACTGCTGTCAAGCGCAATGGAAAGCAACACAGGGTTTGGGTCTGTGGCCAGCAGCACAGGAGGGGTAAGGGTAAAACATTAAATATTAGATTATGTTTAACTAATTTGGAGCAATTTTAAAGTTTTCTTTAAGGTTTGGAAAACCCCTTCAGTTGGGAATGGATCAATCAAACGGGGCACAATAGGAATAATGGCTTGTTATACACAGAATTTACAAACGGGGTTCTCTGGGGCATCTATGACAGGGGCAAGTTTATCTAATTTGGGTCTAATGTGTATTTTTTGGGTGAAATAGGTCATTGTAGACTGAAAAACACAAATTTTTGGTTCTTTGCGGGTAGAATAGGGTATTTATGCAAAGTATAGGGCTGTGTGCAGGCACAAAAATCCACTGCCCTATGAAAACAAATTTGGGGACTATTGGGCAGGGTATGGGGGGTCTCGGGCCCACTGTTTAGCATAATATGTACTATATGGACAGGACAAAACAACTTTTTAATGTGCTGATTTTTTTTTTTGGTTAAAATTTAAAAGAAATATTCAAAATTTGGTTCGGGAGCGGTCAGAGCTATGTTGCTCTTTACTTCTTTGTTTTGATAGGAAGGCTGAGTTATAGTTTTTATGAACTATAAATTTCTGCTGTAACCATTCATATTATGATTTGTTTTATAATGACAAGCTACACTGTATTTAGGGTCTTTTGAGATAAGGGCACTGAACAAGCACATACCCAGGATAGTCGAGCTGTGATTAGGAGAATTTTCCTTGGAAAAGCTAGTGTATAGATTGGGATTTTGCAAGTGAGAGGGGGGAAACCCCAACAGAAAATTTCGGCATCCGACCGAACACCTATACCTAGACCGACTGAAATGACCTTGGGTGACATGGGGTTAACCAGTCTTTTCATGTCCTTTGCATCAATTTCCAAACATTAAAAAAACTAGTGTGCAAAATTTCACACCTGTAGGGGTTTAATTAAAAAGGGTAAATTGTAGCAAAAAATCCGGTTTTTTTAAACAATTTACCCCTTTTAATTCCCCCAAAAGGGTTGAAATTTTTGCACACTAGATGTTTTAATTGTTTGTGAAAATCAGATAGCAAACGATATAAAAGACATGGGTTTAAACCCATTACACCAAGTGTCATTTCATTGGGTCTTCTGTCTTTTTACTGAAGCCGGCTTTACCCCGGGAATTGAAACAAAAGGTATTTTTTAATGAGAAGTTATAAAATATACATATATGTATATATATTTCACAATGAAGTTATATATTATATGTATTCTAGTTGTATATTTAGGTTTACAAGGGAAAAAAGGGTTTTTTTTTTTTTGCATATTTTGTTCCCCTAGACTTACATGGGGTTTTGGTATCGGGATCGGGGATCGCCGATATTTTTGTGATATGGCGATACCATTCCGATTTCCCTCTTTGGGGGATCGGAAAAATTCGCTCAAATCTATCACGAACTGTAAATATACTATCCCCCGAAATATTCCCCCCCCCAAAATACGCCAGACCCCCGGGCCAAGACCCAGCCACCCCTACCCCGTACAAACCCCTAGCTTCCCTGGGCTCGGCTCTGATACCCCCCTTTCCCTGGAATCCCCAATTGTGGTCGGGGGACACACTTACCTTCTTGAAAAACCCACCCATCTTGCATGGGCGTCCCCCCGGGGGGAGGGGGGGGCAGTTTTTCCCCCCCTAGGGCAGGGGCGCGCCGTGCCAAGATTGGGGCCCCGATCCCCGGCCCCTTTTAAAAAGGGGCTTCGGGGGTGGCTGCACCACATAAACTGTAGGACTCTTTCCCGGGGGGACATCGTTTCCCGGGGGGGTGTCCCTCCAATACGGGGTGTTTTGCAAAGCCCGGAAGAGAAGCCGACATTATACTTGGTCCAGCCCTGAGGCGTCCTTTCTGCAGGAGGGGAAAACTGAGGGCAGAGCCCAGTGCATAGGAGGATTATTAATTAAAGGGGGTTATGTCTCCCTTTAAATTTTTTGGGTTTACTTGGTCTGATATTGGGCTGTGTAGCGGGATTGAGGGGGGGGAATGCACGCTTGGCAGTCTGATTGTGTCCCCAGGGTTAATGCACACTTTGGGGTCTGTGTTGCTCCTAGGGCGGGCCCCTACATAACTACAGTAAAATATACCGACAGGGTCTGTACATTATATCTACAATATTTTAAACCTGACAGGAGCCCCCACATTCTATATCTACAGTAATATATACCTAAAAAAACAGGCACAAAAAAAAAAATATCCCAAAAAAATAAAAAATCTTTTTGCAAAAATGCATGAAGGTAGTAATTCATAAGGGGGATTTGTAAACATAATTTTGATCAAAATAATGTACAAACCATCCCGCCACGTCAAGGAACCCTCTGTGGACAGTCCCACCTTTAAAATTTGAAAACCTTTCCATTGTCAAGTGATTAAAGTGAAAAGGGCAGAGGGGCTGAACCCCCCAGTTTAAGCTCTGGCCAGACAGGATGGGTTTTCTCACTCAGAAAAAGGGCCACCCCTTTTATGACGGGAAAGCACTTGAACTACTAGAAAACTAGATTGAACTGAAAAAGTAAGTTTTGGTATGCAAAAAGAAATGCTATTAACACATGACCTTACACAGAAAAAAAAGGACAAAAAAACAAAAATCCAAAAAGAAATAAAAAAACTTTTTTCAAAATGCATGAAGGTAGTAATAATCATAAGGGTATTTAGTAAAAATAATTTTATCAAAATAAGTACAAGCCATCCCGCCACGTCAAGGGAACCCCCTGTGGGACAGTCCTACTCTAATATTGAAAACCTTTCCACTTGTCAAGTGACTTAAATGTGAACAAGGGCAGAGGGACTGAACCCCCCAGTTGAAGCTCTGGCCCAACAGGATGGATTTTCTCAACTCAGAAAACAGGGCGGTCACACCCTTATATGCACGGAATGCACTATGAACTACATAGAAAACTAGATCTGAACTGAAAAAGTAAGTTAATGTGTATGCAAAATGTAAATGCATATTAACACCTGACCATTACACAGAAAAACAGGCACAAAAAAACAATTCCAAAAATAAATAAAAAACTTGAAAAAAAAGTGGGAAAAGGTTTTAAAAATAATTAAAAAAAAAAGGAAACCTTCCCCAAAAAAAAATTCCTTTTAAAAAATCTGGGGGAATGTTGGGTTTTTTTAAAAATTTTAAACAAAATTTTTTTTACAAATCCCCCCTTAAAAAATTTTACACCTTTCTCAATTTTTGAAAAATTTTTTAATTTATTTTGGGAAAAAAATTTTTTTTTTTTTGCCGGTTTTTTGTTGTAATGGTTCAAGGGTTTTTAATTATGAAAAATTAAAACATTTTTTAAAAAAATACAAAAAAAATTAAAATTAAAAAACTTTTTTAAAAAGGGTTTAAAAGGTTTTTTCCTTTTTTGTCAAAAAATGAAAAGCCCCCCAAGTGAAACCCCTTTGGCATTATTAAATTTAAAAAACCCCCCTTTGTTTTTTTTGGGTAAAAGGGAAAATCCCACCTTGTCCGGGCCCAAAATTTTTTCCAACTGGGGGGTTAAACCCCTTTGCCGGTCACATTTAAAGAAATTTGACAAGGGGAAAAAAGGTTTTTCAAAATTAAATAAAAAAACCTGCCCACAAAAAAAGGGTTCCTTTCTTTTTGGCAAAGGGCTTGAATTTTTTGTAAATTCTGGGTTTTTAAAAAAATTTGTTAAAAAATTACAACCTTCCCCCATGAAATTTTTGGGGGCAAAAAATTTTTTATTTAAATTTTTGGGGAATTTTTTGGTTTTTTTGTCCCGGTTTTTCTTGTGAAGGGGTAAAGGTTTAATATGTTTTTAAAAACTTTTGAAAACAACTTAATTTAAAAAATTTTTTTCGTTGAAAATCTATTTTTCCAAGCGGTTTTAAAAAATGGCGAAAAATCCGTGATAAAAAAAGGGTTTAAAAAACCCTTTTTTGATTAAAAAAATTAAAACCATCCCGGCCAGGGGGAAACCCCGGTCGGGTTTCAGTCCCTCGGCCCTTTTCCCACTTTTAAATATTTTTAAAAAACAAGTGGAAAGGTTTTTCCCAATTAATTGGGTAGGATTGTCCCCCAAAAAGGGTTTCCCCTTTTATGGGGGGAAGGGCCTTTTTTTAAATTGGATCAAAAAATTATTTTTATTAAAAATCCCTTAAAAAATAAATTTTTAAAAAAAAACCAAAAAGAAAAAATTTTAAAAAAAAAAATTTTTTTTTTCATTTTTGGATATTTTTTTTTTTGTGCCTGTTTTTTGTGTAAGGGGTAGGGTTTTTAAATATGCATTTACATTTTGCATACAATTAATTACTTTTTCATTTCAGACCCTATTTTTTTATGTATTTCCCAAGTGCTTTCCCCGTGCATAAAAGGGGTTTTGGACCCCCCTGTTTTCTGATAAAGGAAAATCCATCCGCCCGGGAAAAAGGGTTTTTCCACTTTGGGTGGGTTCATCCCTCTGCCCTTGTTCATTTTTAACCCCCTTTTGACTTGGAAAGGTTTTCAATATTAAAAGTAGGACTGCCCCACAAGGGTCCCTTTGACGTGGGGGGAATGGCTTTCCATTAAATTTTGATAAAAAATTATTTTTAAATAAATACCCTTAGGGTTTATTACTCCCTTCATGCATTTTGCAAAAAGTTTTTTTTATTTCTTTTTTGGATTTTTTTTTTTTTTGTGCCTTTTTTTTCTGTGTTAATGGTAATTTTTAATTGCATTTACTTTTTGAAATACACATTAAACCAAAATTTTTCAGTTCAGATCTATTTTCTATGTAGTTCATAGTCCCTTCCGTGCATAAAGGGTGTGACCGCCCTTTTTTCCCGGGTTTTGAGAAAATCCATCCTGTCGGGCCAAGCTTCAACGGTGGGTTAAGTCCCTTCCCCTTTGTTCACTTTTAAATTCATTTGGGACAAGGGGAAAAAGGTTTTCAATATTAGAGTAGGACTGCCCCAAAAGGGGGTTTGCCTGGAGTGGGGGATTTTTGGTACATTTTTTGGGGACCCAAAATTATTTTTATTTAAAAAACCCTTTGATTATTACACCTTCAGCTTTTTTGGGAAAAAAAGATTTTTTATTTCTTTTTTGGATATTTTTTTTTTTTTTGCCTTTTTTTGGGGTTTTAAGGTCAGTTTTAAATTTTGCATTTACATTTTGCATACACATTAACTTACTTTTTAAATTTCAATCAAAGTTTTCTATTTATTTTAAATAGTGCATTCCGTGCTAAAAGGGGTTTGGGGACCGCCCTGTTTTTTTGGTTGAGAAAATCCATTCCTGTTGGCCAGACCCTTCAACGGTGGGTTCGGGCCCCTTTGCCCTTGTTCACTTTTTAAGTCACTTGAAAATTTAAAAAGGGTTTTTCAATTTTAAGTGGGACGTCCCACAGGGGGTTCCCTTTGACGTGGGGGGAATGGCTTTTACATTTTTTTTCAAATTTTTGTTTAAAAAAATCCCCTTATGTTTTTTTACTCCCTTTCTTCATTTTTGAAAAAAAGATTTTTTATTTCATTTTTGGTATTTGTTTTTTTGTGCCTGTTTTTCTTTTTAAAAGGCTTTGTTTTAAATTAGCATTTACTTTTTGGGCATACACATTAAAAAAATTTTTCGTTCAGATTTTGTTTTTCTATGTATTCATAGGCTTTCCCCTGATTTTAAGGGTGTAAACCCCCCGGGTTTTTCGATTTTGGAGAAAATCCATCCTGTCTGGCCAGAGCTTCAACTGGTGGGTTCAGTCCCTCTGCCTTGTTCACATTTAAGTCACTTGACAAGTGGAAAGGTTTTCAATATTAGAGTAGGACTGTCCCACAGAGGGTTGCCTTGACGTGGCGGGATGCTTGTACATTATTTTGATCAAAATTATGTTTACTAAATACCCTTATGATTATTACTACCTTCATGCATTTTTGCAAAAAGATTTTTTATTTCATTTTTGGATATTTGTTTTTTTGTGCCTGTTTTTCTGTGTAATGGTCATGTGTTAATATGCATTTACATTTTGCATACACATTAACTTACTTTTTCAGTTCAGATCTAGTTTTCTATGTAGTTCATAGTGCATTCCGTGCATATAAGGGTGTGACCGCCCTGTTTTCTGAGTTGAGAAAATCCATCCTGTCTGGCCAGAGCTTCAACTGGTGGGTTCAGTCCCTCTGCCCTTGTTCACATTTAAGTCACTTGACAAGTGGAAAGGTTTTCAATATTAGAGTAGGACTGTCCCACAGAGGGTTGCCTTGACGTGGCGGGATGGCTTGTACATTATTTTGATCAAAATTATTTTTTACTAAATACCCTTATGATTATTACTACCTTCATGCATTTTTGCAAAAAGATTTTTTATTTCATTTTTGGATATTTGTTTTTTTGTGCCTGTTTTTCTGTGTAATGGTCATGTGTTAATATGCATTTACATTTTGCATACACATTAACTTACTTTTTCAGTTCAGATATAGTTTTCTATGTAGTTCATAGTGCATTCCGTGCATATAAGGGTGTGACCGCCCTGTTTTCTGAGTTGAGAAAATCCATCCTGTCTGGCCAGAGCTTCAACTGGTGGGTTCAGTCCCTCTGCCCTTGTTCACATTTAAGTCACTTGACAAGTGGAAAGGTTTTCAATATTAGAGTAGGACTGTCCCACAGAGGGTTGCCTTGACGTGGCGGGATGGCTTGTACATTATTTTGATCAAAATTATGTTTACTAAATACCCTTATGATTATTACTACCTTCATGCATTTTTGCAAAAAGATTTTTTATTTCATTTTTGGATATTTGTTTTTTTGTGCCTGTTTTTCTGTGTAATGGTCATGTGTTAATATGCATTTACATTTTGCATACACATTAACTTACTTTTTCAGTTCAGATCTAGTTTTCTATGTAGTTCATAGTGCATTCCGTGCATATAAGGGTGTGACCGCCCTGTTTTCTGAGTTGAGAAAATCCATCCTGTCTGGCCAGAGCTTCAACTGGTGGGTTCAGTCCCTCTGCCCTTGTTCACATTTAAGTCACTTGACAAGTGGAAAGGTTTTCAATATTAGAGTAGGACTGTCCCACAGAGGGTTGCCTTGACGTGGCGGGATGGCTTGTACATTATTTTGATCAAAATTATGTTTACTAAATACCCTTATGATTATTACTACCTTCATGCATTTTTGCAAAAAGATTTTTTATTTCATTTTTGGATATTTGTTTTTTTGTGCCTGTTTTTCTGTGTAATGGTCATGTGTTAATATGCATTTACATTTTGCATACACATTAACTTACTTTTTCAGTTCAGATCTAGTTTTCTATGTAGTTCATAGTGCATTCCGTGCATATAAGGGTGTGACCGCCCTGTTTTCTGAGTTGAGAAAATCCATCCTGTCTGGCCAGAGCTTCAACTGGTGGTTCAGTCCCTCTGCCCTTGTTCACATTTAAGTCACTTGACAAGTGGAAAGGTTTTCAATATTAGAGTAGGACTGTCCCACAGAGGGTTGCCTTGACGTGGCGGGATGGCTTGTACATTATTTTGATCAAAATTATGTTTACTAAATACCCTTATGATTATTACTACCTTCATGCATTTTTGCAAAAAGATTTTTTATTTCATTTTTGGATATTTGTTTTTTTGTGCCTGTTTTTCTGTGTAATGGTCATGTGTTAATATGCATTTACATTTTGCATACACATTAACTTACTTTTTCAGTTCAGATCTAGTTTTCTATGTAGTTCATAGTGCATTCCGTGCATATAAGGGTGTGACCGCCCTGTTTTCTGAGTTGAGAAAATCCATCCTGTCTGGCCAGAGCTTCAACTGGTGGGTTCAGTCCCTCTGCCCTTGTTCACATTTAAGTCACTTGACAAGTGGAAAGGTTTTCAATATTAGAGTAGGACTGTCCCACAGAGGGTTGCCTTGACGTGGCGGGATGGCTTGTACATTATTTTGATCAAAATTATGTTTACTAAATACCCTTATGATTATTACTACCTTCATGCATTTTTGCAAAAAGATTTTTTATTTCATTTTTGGATATTTGTTTTTTTGTGCCTGTTTTTCTGTGTAATGGTCATGTGTTAATATGCATTTACATTTTGCATACACATTAACTTACTTTTTCAGTTCAGATCTAGTTTTCTATGTAGTTCATAGTGCATTCCGTGCATATAAGGGTGTGACCGCCCTGTTTTCTGAGTTGAGAAAATCCATCCTGTCTGGCCAGAGCTTCAACTGGTGGGTTCAGTCCCTCTGCCCTTGTTCACATTTAAGTCACTTGACAAGTGGAAAGGTTTTCAATATTAGAGTAGGACTGTCCCACAGAGGGTTGCCTTGACGTGGCGGGATGGCTTGTACATTATTTTGATCAAAATTATGTTTACTAAATACCCTTATGATTATTACTACCTTCATGCATTTTTGCAAAAAGATTTTTTATTTCATTTTTGGATATTTGTTTTTTTGTGCCTGTTTTTCTGTGTAATGGTCATGTGTTAATATGCATTTACATTTTGCATACACATTAACTTACTTTTTCAGTTCAGATCTAGTTTTCTAGTAATATATACCTGACAGGAGCCCGTACGGTCTATATCTACAGTAATATATACCTGACAGGAGTCTGTACAGTCTATATCTACAATAATATATACCTGACAGGAGCCCATACAGTCTATATCTACAGTAATATATACCTGACAGGAGCCTGTACAGTCTATATCTACAGTAATATATACCTGACAGGAGCCCATACAGTCTATATCTACAGTAATATATACCTGACAGGAGCCCTTACAGTCTATATCTACAGTAATATATACCTGACAGGAGCCCATACAGTCTATATCTACAGTAATATATACCTGACAGGAGCCCATACAGTCTATATCTACAGTAATATATACCTGACAGGAGCCCATACAGTCTATATCTACAGTAATATATACCTGACAGGAGCCCGTACAGTCTATATCTTCAGTAATATACTGTATATCTGACATACAGAGGCTAGGCTGGGGCTGATGTATATACAGGGGCTGGGCTGGGGCTGATGTATATACAGGGGCTGGGCTGGGGCTGATGTATATACAGGGGCTGGGCTGGGCCTGGTGACGTATACAGGGCTGGGCTGGGGCTGATGTATATACAGGTGCTGGTCTGGGGCACATTATTAAAAGAAGGAGACAATGATGGGGCATATTACTTCAAGAAGGAGACAATGATGGGGCATATTACTACAAGAAGGAGACAATGATGGGGCATATTACTACAAGAAGGAGACAATGATGGGGCATATTACTACAAGAAGGGGACAATGATGGGGCATATTTCAGGGTGGAATCTGCTTGCATTCCATGCTTAAATCTATCTATCTATCTATCTAATCTAAAAAAAGAAGAAAATTAGAGCAGCACAAAGAAAGAGTCCTGGTGCAGAGCCCCCCAGGCAAATACCAAACATCAATTATAGAAATCCAGACAAATTGGAGGCAGCACACCGTTTGTAGTGAATAAAAAGCTGTTTAATAAGACCAAAAGGCGACGTTTTGGTCCAAACAACAGAACCTTATTAAATAACTTTTTTTTTCACTACAAACTATGTGCTGCCTCCAATTTGTCTGGTTTTCAATCTATCTATCTCTCTATCTATCTCTCTATCTATCTATCTATCTATCTATCTATCTATCTATCTATCTATCTATCTTTCATTTTTTTTCCCCTAAAGATCAATCCAATTGCTGTGTTTAGAAAGGGCAGTGTGAATGGCTCAGTGTCAGTGTGTGATAAACACGCATGAGCTTGAAGTCCCCCTGCTGAACAGAAGAGAAGACTGCAAAGGTAAGCCTAAAATCAATGAATTGTTTACATAATAGGATTGATCATGGTGGTATTTCTCCTTGTATGTGATATTATTGGTCTTGGTATAAGGAATTATGTTGTGTATGGCGTTCATTTTTGTTTTATTCACATTTTTTGTTCTTATATTTTACAACCTGAACGACCATGGCTTGCCCCCACCTAGTTTTGATCCTGGGTACGCCCATGCCATCTTGCCCAAACACATCGCAGAAAAAACCTACTTACAATTCCAACTACTTGCTCTTTATCTTCTTACTCCTACTGATTTCAGGGGACATCTCCTCCAACCCTGGTCCACCATCCCCCAACCCCTACCCTACCTCATATCGAAACCATAATAATCGTATTAATATTACTTGCACTCCCTCATCTCCTTCTTTTAATTGTGCCCTCTGGAATCCACAGTCTGTATGTAACAAGCTTCCCTTCCGGCACAACTACTTTCTGAACAACTCTCTAAAGGCACTGTCACACTTAGCGATCGCACCAGCGATCAAGACAACGACACGACCTGGCGAGATCGTTGGTGCGATCGCTATAAGGTCGCTAGTTAGCTTCCAAACACAAAGATCTCATCAGCGATCAGCGATCTGTATAACGACCTCTGCGGTCGTTGGGAAAACCTAGTCCCGCCTGCGCCGCTGGTAAAGTCGTTCATAAAGGGTGTCACACTCAGCGATTCAGGATCACCAGCGGGACACCAACGACCAAAAAACGGCTCAGAACGTTCATGAGTGATCAGCGACATTGCAGCGGGGGCCACATCGCCGCTACATGTCACACATAGCGACATCGCTAACGAGGTCGCTGCTGCGTCATAAAATCGTTGACGCATAAGCGATCTCGCTAGTAATCTCGCTTAGTGTGACAGTACTTTTTAAACTGTTGGCCCTCACTGAAACTTGGATTCAGGATTCTGACACTCTGATTCTGACACTGTCTCCCCTGCTGCCATTTCCTGTGGTGGCTTACAGTTCTCCCATTCCCCGAGACCCACAAACAGACATAGTGGTGGAGTCGGCATACTCCTGTCCCCACAATGAACTTTACAGGTCATCCCCCCAATTCCATCACTCTCATTCCCTTCTTTTGAGGTCCACACCATCAGGGTCTTCCGTCCCCTCTCCCTCAGAGTAGCAGTCACATCGGCCCCGAGGCTCACCCACCCGGTTCCTTGACCACTTCTCAGCCTGGCTGCCGCACTTCATGTCCTCAGAACTACCAACCCTTATCCTTAGAGACTTCAACATCCCCATTAACTGCCCTACTTCCACATCTGCATCTCAGCTTCTATCACTAACCACTTCTCTAGGCCTCTCACGGCTTTCAACCTCTGAGACATACAAGGATGGTAACACCCTTGACCCGGTCTTTGTCCGGCTCTGTTCAATCTCCCATCTAAATAACTCACCGCTTCCACTCTCTGACCACAACATTCTCTCCTTCATACTCACAATTCCTCGACAATCCCAGCGCACTCCTACCTACCACACATTCAGAAATCTACAAGCCATTAACCCTCAGACACTTTCAGACTCCCTACACTCATCACTGTCCCCAATCTCCTCTTTTTCTTGTTCTGTTCTGGCTGTTCATCACTACAATGACACTCGAAGCACCCTTGACCAAGTAGCGCAGCTCACCCTCAGAACTTCCAAACACACAGTAAAACAGCCCTGGCTCACATCGCAAACTCAACTTCTCCAGCGATGCTCTAGGAGTGCTGAACGCCTATGGAGAAAAACCTGCACACCAGAAGACTTCATCCACTTTAAGTTCATGTTAAGAACTTTCACCTCGCCAAACAGACCTACTTCACCACCCTAATCTCCTCACTAGCCAACAACCCCAAGAAACTTTTTGACACTTTTCACTCCCTTCTCAGGCCAAAAGCACAAGCCCCTGTCACAGACATTTGTGCTGATGACCTGGCCTCCCACTTTATAGAAAAAATAGATAATATCCGTCAGGAAATCTACTCTCAACCACCAAGTGCTGTGACTCCCATCCCTCCCTGCATTTCACCTGGCTCACTTTCCACATTTGATCCCATCACAGAAGAAGTATCCAGACTCCTTTCTTCCTCTCGTCCGACTACATGCGCTCACATCTCCTCCAGTCTCTCTCCAGTTGTCACAACTCACCTAACTACAATCTTTAATCTCTCACTCTCCTCTGGCATTTTCCCATCCTCCTTCAATCACTCCATCATTACTCCATTACTAAAGAAACCCGCTCTCGACCCTTCCTGCACAAACAACTACAGACCAGTCTCCAATCTCCCTTTCATCTCTAAACTTTTGGAGCGCCTGGTCTACTCCCGCCTTACCCGTTACCTCTCCACTCACTCCCTCCTAGACCCTTCACAGTCCGGTTTCCGCCCCCTACATTTGACTGAAACTGCACTCATCAAAGTGACCAATGACCTTCTGACAGCAAAACGTAATGGTGACCACTCTCTGTTCATTTTTCTCGACCTTTCTGCAGCTTTCGACACGGTTGACCACCGTCTACTACTCTCTAGGCTCCAGTCACTAGGTATTAAGGACACTGCTCTCTCCTGGTTCTCTTCCTATCTTTCTGACCGTTCCTTCAGTGTTTTGTTCTCTGGCTCCACGTCATCTCCTCTTCCTCTCGCTGTCGGGGTACCTCAGGGCTTAGTCCTTAGCCCCCTTCTCTTCTCTCTCTACACGGCCCCAATTGGACAGACCATCAGCAGATTTGACTTTCAGTACCATCTTTATGCTGATGACACACAACTATACACGTCATCCCCCGACCTTACCCCCCACTGTTCTACAGAACGCCACCGACTGTCTGTCCGCAGTCTCCAACATCATGTCCGCTCTCTATCTGAAACTCAACCTCTCCAAAACTGAACTTCTTCTGCTCCCGCCGTTTACTAACCTCCCTAAATTTGACATTTCCCTCTCCGTGGGCAGCACCATAATAACACCCCGGCAGAAGGCTCGCTGTCTGGGTGTCATGTTTGACACCAATCTCTCCTTCACCTCCCACATACAATCTCTTGCCCGCTCTTGCCGCCTAGACCTAAAGAACATCTCCAGAATCCGCCCTTTTCTCACCATGGAAGCAACAAAAACCCTCACTGTAAGGCTGGGATCACACACACCGATTAAAAAATCTGACCGTTTTAGTGGGACGATTATCGCAGCAAAATGTCATGAACAGTCATCCGTCTGGCATCCGATTTTCCAGGAAAAATGCGATTTAGTCGCATCTGACCATAGTTGTAACATCCGATTTACATCCGACTTGTGAGAATTTATCGCAGGCTTGCAAAACTGACATATAATGGATCCAAAATAATATTATTTAAATCACAAAAGAAAGAATAGATATATACACATAGAACACAGATATATATTGTGAGACAGTGAGTGAATATGTGTTGAATGGGGTGTACATTTCACCTAGATATAAGGGAAATGTGTGGCTTTGTAAACCTAGTGGTAGAGAAAGGTCACTACACCTCACATTCAGCACACACTGGCAGCTCAGGCCTGAAGTCACTCAGGTGTTGATTAAGAGACCAGAAGTAGGTGTGTTGGAAACACAGTCTCCGGAGGAAAGAGAGAGCTCATTCAGTCTGGACAAGGGGTCCAGGCACAGAAGGTGTCTCAAGGAGTTTGAGCTATCTCAGTCTGGGTGCAGGAAGGACCCCGGACATAGGAGTAGTCTCAGTGCGAGTCCGTGTGAATAGCGGCTGAATAGGAGTGGATCGTTCTCAAGTCTGGACATGGAAGGTGCCTTCAGACACAAGAAGGATATCTGTGAAACTCCATACTGGTAACATATATCATATGTGTTGTTTTGGGTCAGGCTGGTAGAGCCGGGACCCGGATAGACAGGGCAATCGATTTATGTGTAATTAGTGGCTAGACAAGCCCAGGTTTTCTGTTTATGCTTTGTTTTATCTGTTTGCTGTGGACTTTAATAAAGCTGGTTGCGGCCAGTTTTTACCAGAATTGCTGTCTGAATGAACTGTTTCCGGGCCATTCTGTCTACCCAGACAGCGATCTCAGAGCTATATCCCCTGAAATGCTACAATTGGCGGAGAATGCTGGGGCAGCGCAGGGGCCGGTACAGTTAGTGCTGGAGTGTGCATGCAGCACAGAGGCTTAAAGACAGCAATAAAGGTGAAGTCTGTTGAAATAGCAGTAGAAAAAAAAAAAAAAAAGTGTGTCAGCAAGAGAAACGTCTGTTTGGAGCAGTCTTAAAGAGACAGGAGCCCTAATAGACTTTGCAAAGGAAAAAAAAAAAAAAAGGAGTGTCTGCACAGCAGAGCTGAATTTTTTGTGGAAAAGACTGTGGAGTGTGTATGTCTTGTGTGAAGACTGCCGTTGTTGAGACAGAGAAGTCTGACAGCATGGAGGCGCTGTTTGAACAAATGGCACAAGTTAATGTGCAACATAAGACTGCTGTGATTGAGACAGATAAGTCCGGCAGTATGGAGGAGCTCGTTGAGTACCTGGTCCAGGCCCAGCGAAGCATGCAGCAGAGCATGGAGCAGCAGCGCCTGCAGCACCAGCAGCAAATCCTGCAGCAGCAACAGGAGAATAACCGGGTGTTGGAGCAGATTGCAGCTCTCAGCACCTCGTCCCAGGGTAGTGTTGTGAAGGTACCTGCGTTGTCCGCTGTAAAGAGGGCGGTAAGACGGTCCTTGAAAAAGATGACACCTCGTGATGATGTGGAGGTATATCTCACTAGGTTTGAGAGACTGGCAGAGAAGGAGAATCTGCCCCTATCTGAATGGGCCATGATGGTCGCACCCTATCTGATTGGAGTGCCCCAGGTGGCCTATGCTGACCTGAGCGAGCAGGACAGCCAAGACTATGGCAAGTTGAAAGCGGAGATTCTTACCCGGCTGAGTGTTACGGTGACAGCCCGTGCCAGGGGAGTTCATGACTGGAGATACAATTGGTAGTCTGCAGTCAGCAGGTTTGATTATGGAGTTGAAAAGGTGATAGTGGACCGCTACACCCAAGCACGTCCTCCTGAGGTACAGCCGTCTGAGAGGTCATCACTTCAGAGTTCCCGGACGCTGAACTCTCGCGGTAAGAGCGTTCCAGCTGTTGGGGACATGGGGTATGCTGATAAGCGGGGTCAGGCCCGAGGGGACATGTGGGTGGGAGAGTGTGATGGACCGTGTTGGAGCTGGCGTGAAATTGCAGCCAACTGTCCAATAGAGGGGGAGCCTATGTGTTGTGATGTTGGCAGATCCCTCTCTCTCTGCGCAGAACCTGTGTGTGTGTCCACCTCAGCCGAAGAGACTGGACCACAGGGGTCCCCGGTGGTTGTAAATGACTGCCCAGCACAGGCCCTCTTGGACTCAGAGAGTCCAGTGACTTCCGTATGTGACAGCCTGATTGAAAGGGACTTCATCCCTGATAAGCACCTGAGTATGGTGTGCATCCATGGAGACACCAAAGTCTACCCAGAGACTGCCGTGGACTTGGTCCCCAAACTCGGGGAGGTTTCATATGAAGGGGGGGTAGTGAAGAACCTGGTGCAACCCGTCATATTGGGTAGTGACTTTCCCCAGTCTAAGGATCTCTGGGGAAAAATGTTTCTGATGGACAGTGTGATGAAGCTCCTATTGAGGGTGCGCAGTCCCGAGGGGCGGAACACAATGCTAGTGGGCCGTTAATCTTGTGTGATAATGATACTGATATTGATAATGATAATGATGATCATGATAATGATGATGACCATGATGATGATACTGATGCTGATAATGATGATGATCATGATAGTGATGATGATACTGATCATAGTCATGATAATGATGTTGATAATAATGATGACTGTGATAGTGATGAAATTCCTTTGCAGGTGATGTTGGGAGACGAGGATGGTGGTTCTCGGGAACCGAGTGTCCCTTACTTACCTGTGTCCTGTGACAATTTTGAGAGTGAGCAGTGGCGAGACCCCACTCTTGGGACGGCACAGGAAAATATGATTGTTCTAAATGAGGTTTCCCAGGAGACTGGCTCTGAGGAGAGGTTTCCTCATGCCGCCATGGACAATAGCCTATTGTATAGGGACACTGAAGTCCAGGGAGAGGTCGTGAGTCAGCTTCTAGTACCTGAACTATATAGAAGTATAGTGCTGGGGTTGTCACATAGTCACATACTTGAGGGACCAGATAGTGAAGTTAATGTTGTGGATGACATGTTAACTAAGGTTCCAGAGCAGGATGTGAATGAAAATGAATTGTATAACCCTGACAGTGAGCAGGATATGAATGAAAATGAATTGTATAACCCTGACAGTGAGCAGGATATGAATGAAAATGAATTGTATAACCCTGACAGTGAGCAGGATATGAATGAAAATGAATTGTATAACCCTGACAGTGAGCAGGATGTGAATGAAAATGAAGTGTATAGCCCTGACAGTGAGCCAGATGTGGCTGAGAAAGAGGGTCAGATAGTGATAGTGAATCATCTGATGACCATAAAGCAACCAGTGCAAATGAGGAAGGCATGGTAGCAAAGGAGGTTGAGAGTCCTGAGAAGAAAGCTGATGCTGACCTTACAGCCAGACAGAAGATGGCATCTGAAGATGTTTTACAGTTGGCCGGTTCCCTGGCGAAGACTAAGGTGAAAGGAGGAGAGCTGAGCTTTAAAGGCAGGACTCTGAAACTGAACACAGCACAAGTGGATGCTGTTGAAAATGAGAAGTTGTCAATGTGTGGTATGGAGCTGCATCGTGCCCGGGACTTTGAGGGAGATGCTGCAGAGCTGGAGAAGGCCATGGAAATGGTGGTCACCAAGCCAGGTGCCTCATCAGAAGCTGAGGTCTCAAGTGAGGCTGTGAGGAACAAGATTGAAGAAGCGGCCGAAGTCGGAAAAGACGTCCAACAGCTACAGGAGAAGATGCGTCTCCATGAGGTCTCCACCAAAGACATGAAGACTGATATTGTTGCATTGCGCGAGCAGCTACAACAGTGTAAACTGGATGTGTTATCTCTTCGCCGGGAACGTGAGCGGTGCCAGTGTGTAGCCCTGGTACACAATACCAGGAGGATGAGTGGAGAGGTAACAGTTAAGGTCTCTTCATGACATCATGTGCACTTCTGACACACCCAGCAGGGGTGTGGAAGGGAGTGATTTAGTCAGTCAGTGTCTGGACTTCAGAGTGAGAAGTCAGTTTCCTGTCCTTGGACAGAGTAGACGTGTCCAGTTTAAGTCTATCATCAGTTCAGAAAGTGGAGTCTGGTGTAGGTGTCTGTATACACCTTAGTCTAGTCAGAGCTGTGCCCCACTGGAAGAAAGACTGAACTATCTATTAAGAGACAAGCAAGGCGAAGGGCAAAGTGGAAGGAAGATAATTGAAAAAGTGCTTTTGACTTGGAAAAGTCCTGCACGTTGCAACCGGTTACTGGGGACCGAAGGATCACTATTGTACAGCATAGTGAAGAGAAAACCAGGAATCTACCGGACCCTAGGTCGCGGCAGACAAGCCCCTTATAGTCAGAACGTAGCTGGAGTCAGAGGGTGTGAAGACTTTGAGTTAGTGCACGACAATAAAAGGATTCAGCTCCCTCGCAGGAAGGCTTCTAACACAAATCTGACTGGGCAAGTACAGCTAAAGAAAAGCTGGAGATTTGAGAGGATTATGCTTCAGGCTGGTCGTACTCAGCTTCATTGGACAGTAAAGGAGGCCCCTAACTTGCTTAGCTGTTGCCTCAAAGCTCATCCTCCATCAACCCCATCAGCCTCCCTGGGACCTGCCTTATCATCCTGCAAGTAAAGGTATGGAAAGACGTTGACTGTGTGAGACTGAGTTATTATTGCATGCCTGCACAATCCCTACCTAACTACCGACCTGAGGGAAGAGTCCCACCTGTAGGGGACCCGACATCTAGCTGCCTCACCATCCCCTCAGAGATCTACAGCAGCGCTGGTACATATTACCAGAATACTACAGGTGGCGTCACGAACTGTACATAAACTATCCCCTGTAAATATATCCGCAACATACGCCAGACCGCCCGGGCCACAGACCGAGCCACAGCTACCTGTGACAAAATCCCCATAGACTTCTACGGGCTCGGCTCTGAGTACCCCATTGCCCTGGTAACCCACAATTGTGGTGGCGGGTCGACACACCAGCAGTTGCTACAGAGAGTACGAAGTGACAGGGAAAGTGTATACAGTATCTTGCAAGATCAAGAAAAAATGGTTGCACAGGTACCAGAGGAATTAAGTACTTCTCAGAAAAAATTTCAAACTGTGATGAAGGAGCGTGATGAGAACCATGAGCACTTTCTTGAAAACGACAATGAAGTAAAAGGAAGGATACAGGGAGTCTCTTCGTTGCGAGAGCAAAAACCGCAATTATATGAGGAGGTGAAAGCAGAAAAGATGATGAGCCTTGACTTGTTAGAAGATGTGGATCTCCTGGAGAAAGAAGTAAGAGCTCTGCGTCTTATGCAAAGTGAGCCTGTACAAGAAGAGGAGCTTAAATTCTGTGAAATAGAATTTATGAACCAACTGATATTTAAGAAAGTAGATGTGCTAAAAAAGGTTCAAGGGGAATTAGAGAAAAGTGAAAAACCCCCTATACCTTCTGGGACAGCTGGTGACACAGGGTCAGTGCACCAAGGACAGGAGGTACGAGAGATTCTGAGGAAGAATCAGCAGAGGTGTTCTGACATGCCTGGTCGTACTTCTCTGGTGAGGCACTATACCGAGACTGAGGCTGGCACTAAGGTCAAGCTGAAACCGTGCAGGTCACCTGAGGTCCGCAGAGAGCATAGGCCCGGGAGGGTACAGGGTAGTGCGGATGGCTCAGGTGAAGATATAGATGACAAGGCTGAAGATGAAGCTAATGATGACTATGACTGGTCCGGAGTTCACTGTCTCTTTAGGATTGTTAACCAGCCCTCCGGTCTGGATGACCACCCCTCCGGTCTGGAGAAGAGGGAGGGGATATGTGAGACAGTGAGTGAATATGTGTTGAATGGGGTGTACATTTCACCTAGATATAAGGGAAATGTGTGGCTTTGTAAACCTAGTGGTAGAGAAAGGTCACTACACCTCACATTCAGCACACACTGGCAGCTCAGGCCTGAAGTCACTCAGGTGTTGATTAGGAGACCAGAAGTAGGTGTGTTGGAAACACAGTCTCCGGAGGAAAGAGAGAGCTCATTCAGTCTGGACAAGGGGTCCAGGCACAGAAGGTGTCTCAAGGAGTTTGAGCTATCTCAGTCTGGGTGCAGGAAGGACCCCGGACATAGGAGTAGTCTCAGTGCGAGTCCGTGTGAATAGCGGCTGAATAGGAGTGGATCGTTCTCAAGTCTGGACATGGAAGGTGCCTTCAGACACAAGAAGGAGTATCTGTGAAACTCCATACTGGTAACATATATCATATGTGTTGTTTTGGGTCAGGCTGGTAGAGCCGGGACCCGGATAGACAGGGCAATCGATTTATGTGTAATTAGTGTGCTAGACAAGCCCAGGTTTTCTGTTTATGCTTTGTTTTATCTGTTTGCTGTGGACTTTAATAAAGCTGGTTGCGGCCAGTTTTTACCAGAATTGCTGTCTGAATGAACTGTTTCCGGGCCATTCTGTCTACCCAGACAGCGATCTCAGAGCTATATCCCCTGAAATGCTACAATATATATATATGTCATTGTGACATATATATATATACATATATTTATAGTTCTTACACTTCTACATACTGTTATAGCCGCTAATTCAATTGCCGGCTTCAGTGAAATCACAGAAGCCGACATGAAATGATACATTGTTTCCACACATTTAACCATGTAATTTCATGTATTTTTATATATGTTTGAAACATACAATTACATGAGTATATGTGTGGTAAATTTCAGACATGTAGGGGTTAATTAAAGGTGTAAATTCGTTGAAAAAAAAATGCGTGGGCTCCCGCTGTATTTTCTCCACCAGACAGACAAAGCAAGCGAGTGGGGGCAGATAATAATAGCCTAGGGAGGGTACATTTTTTTTTGTGCCCCCCCCCCTGGCTACTAACATCTGCCCCCAGACACCCCAGAAAGGGCAAATCTATAATTAGATTCGCCCTTTCTGGCACTTTGCCCGTCTATTCCCATTGCCCTGTAGCGGTGGCGAATGGGTTAATCTCACCTTAATGTCACCTTAGTATTGAAAGGTGACCTTAAGGCAGGTTAATAATTGATAGCTGTCAATTAGACAACTATCAATTATTAATCCTATTGTATGAAAGAAAAATCAAACACACACAGTTTAATAAAAAATAAGTTTAATTAAATAATCACACAGTTTTTGACCATATTTTATTTTCCTGCTAAAACCATTTCCTGTAATAAAAATAAAATAAAAAAGCCAAATTATACTTACCAATCCGATGTACAGTCAGGTCCCACGGTGTAATCCATCAGAAAGGGTTAACAGGTTACAGGTCGCAGAGAGCTAATAATGCTGTCTCAGACCTGTATTCCCCTGAATGAATAAGTTCCTCTCCCAGCGAAAGTAGAGGAATAGATTCATGAATGGAGCTTAATTGATTTATTGGCAATTTAACTTTAGTGACCTGACCTAAAGGGAAAGTGGACACAATCAATTAAGCTTCATTCATGAAACACATTGTAACGCTGGTATTGTCTGTACTTTGTTTTCCAGCGTTACTTTGCATGTTTTTTTTGCATTAACCCTTTTGCTCCTTTCCCCCTAACCAGCTGGGATACTGTTGTCTGTTACCTATGGATGCTGCTCAGTTCCCGGCTCTGCTGCGTACCTGTACTTGCGTGAGTGGCTCCGCTGCTTTGCATGACCGCCCGCATGTGCGGTTCCTGACTTGCTGTGAAAGCCATCCGTAGCTTGCGAAGTCCTCTGCAGTGGTGCATGACTTACTGCGTGGTTGGCAGCAGCCATTGTTGGGTTCCCTCTGTGTTGTGCTGTCTGGCTCTGCATAGGGGGCGCGGCCCACACCTGTCCTGCTTTTATGTGGATTGGGTGTTTACTAGAATTACTGCTCCAGCCTATCGCTGTGAAGCAGCTCATATATAAAGTTCCCCAGCCCTAGTGGGCGTTGCCAGAGCTTCACATTGAATCCACACTGAATCCCTGAACCTAGCCGTATGTGGTTGTGTGTTCAGCTCCTGCTCTGAATTTGATCAGCTCTGGAGAGCTGATTCCCTGTTCCTGTTGTGTCTTGTTCCCTGATCCTGGATCAAACCCGGTACCTGAATGTCTGAATTATGTCTTGTGTTTCCGCCTATGCTGGGGGCTGATTACCCAGATCGCCGTTCCTGGAGGCTGTATATCCAGGCCTGTTCCTGCTGTGTCTAATTACCTGAACCCCTGATCTTGGATCTCATCCTGTACCTGAATGTCTGAACTGTGTCTTGTGTTTCCGCCTATGCTGGGGGCTGATTACCCAGATCGCCGTTCCTGGAGGCTGTATATCCAGGCCTGTTCCTGCTGTGTCTAATTACCTGAACCCCTGATCTTGGATCGCATCCTGCACCTGACTGTCTGAACTGTGTCCTCTGTGTTATGTTCCTGAAATCCTGCTGTGTCCAGAACCCTGTGCCAGTGACTGTGAATCCTTGCTATATAACCTGAGTTCATCTTGGAAGGAGGAGTCCGGTGTGTGCTGAGTTTCTGTTACTCTGTGCTCAGCCTCTGTGCAATCCCCGGCCAGCTCCCGTTGAGCCTGGCGGGGCTTGCACCAGACCGCTGGGGTTCCTTTTCAGGTCGCTGCCAGATGTCCGGATCCTATGCCTGATGACCATGGCCTGATGTCCGATGTCCGACGACCACTTCCAGATGTCCGGATCCTATCCTGCCTGCCTGATGTCCGGATCCTGCCGATCATTGCCAGATGTCCGGAGTCCGAGACCTGTGTTCCAGTCCGTGTTCCTGTGATCCAATCCATGTTCCTGTCCGTGTTCCTGACTCCCTGAGACCCAATCCGTGTTCCTGACTCCCTGAGATCCAATCCATGTTCCTGTCCGTGTTCCTGACTCCCTGAGATCCAATCCGTGTCCCTGTTGTTCCTGTGCAGTCTAACTCTGTTTCAGCCATCAGCTCCTGATTCCAGTTTCCTGCCTGTTACCTGTCGGCTTGCCTGTCTGCCATCCGACTGCAGCTCCATCCGGAAGTTCGGACATCATCTGCAGAGATCCCCGGCTCTTGCCTGCTCACCTGGGAGCGATCATCTGCCATCCGACTGCAGCTCCATCCGGAAGTTCGGACATCATCTGCAGAGATCCCCGGCTCTTGCCTGCTCACCTGGAGCGATCATCTGCCATCCGACTGCAGCCTACCTGGAGGCTCCACCATATCAGGTCGTATATACCTGCCTGTCTAGAGACTGCCTGGTCACTAGCCGTGACAACCTGCCTGTCCCAGAGACTGCCTGGTCACTAGCCGTGACAACCTGCCTGTCCCAGAGACTGCCTGGTCACTTGCCGTGACAACCTGCCTGTCCCAGAGACTGCCCTGGTCACTTGCCGTGACAACCTGCCTGCCCTGGTCACTAGCCGTGACAACCTGCCTGTCCCAGAGACTGCCTGGTCACTTGCCGTGACAACCTGCCTGCCCTGGTCACTAGCCGTGACAACCTGCCTGTCCCAGAGACTGCCTGGTCACTTGCCGTGACAACCTGCCTGCCCTGGTCACTAGCCGTGACAACCTGCCTGTCCCAGAGACTGCCCTGGTCACTAGCCGTGACAACCTGCCTGTCCCAGAGACTGCCTTGGTCACTTGCCGTGACAACCTGCCTGTCCTGCCGGTTCCTCCTTGGTCTACCCTGTGATGACGTCTGTCCTGGGTCGGTGTTTGATGTTCTCCTGCTGAGCCTGTGCTACGCCTGAGGCCTGAGAGAGAGGCCGTCCTAGTATGCCCGTGCCAGATGACCCTGGACTTCATCAACCCGTGATGACCCTGCCATCGTCTGACGTTCGTCCTGGGCCGGTGTCTGATGTTCTCCTGCTGAGCCTGTGCTACGCCCGAGGCCTGAGAGTGAGGCCATACTAGTATGCCCGTGCCAGATGATCCTGGACTTCATCAACCCGTGATGACCCCGCCATCGTCTGAATTCTGTCTGAGGTCGGTGTCTGATGTTCTCCTGCTGAGCCTGTGCTACGCCTAAGGCCTGAGAGAGAGGCCGTCCAAGTATGCCTGTGCCAGATAACCCTGGACTGCATCTACCCGTGATGTCCTCCAGCACTCATCTGTGATCCTGAGTTGTGTACCCTTCTCTGATGTGCGGAATCGGGAGCCCGGTCTTATGTTCTGTTTATGTACTTTGTTTATTTAAGTAAACTTTATGTTTCTTCTTACCTGAAGTTGTGCGGTGTTGTCTAGTCCTGCAGGTCGCCACCTTGCCCACATGCTCAGCTGCCACGGATCCCGGTCGCTGCCCTTCCCTAGTCCGGGCAGGCCCGGGTCTCCCTCCGTGGTCCAGTGGGTCCACATTCTCTTACCATCTGGGACCCATGCCTCACGTCGTCGTGGACTGGCGGCGTGGGAGCATTGGCTAGCTAGGCAAGCTATGCCATGTCCCGACGCCCCACAGCCGTGGGAAGCGCCTCACACATCCTCTCCTGTCGCCAGGAGAGGAACTTATTCATTCAGGAGCTTTGATCTGAGCATGCAGGATTACTTGCACTGCTTGGCTCAAAGCTAGTTAACCCTTTGTGAAGGATTACAGCGTGGGACGTGACAGATCGGCGGAATAGGTAAGAATAATGTTGTTTTATTTTTTTTTCTTTATTTTAGGAGATCAATGGCTTCGCACGGATTAAGTGTAAAAAAATATGGTCAAAAAAAGGTGTTTTTATTTCATTAAAATAATTTTTAATTAATGTGTCTGTGTTTTTTTAATTTACTACAATAGGATTAATAATTGATAGTTGTCTAATTGACAGCTATCAATTATTAACCTGCCTTAAGGTCACCTTTCAATACTAAGGTGACATTAAGGTGAGATTAACCCATTCGCCACCGCTACAGGGCAATGGGAATAGACGGGCAAAGTGCCAGAAAGGGCGAATCTAATTATAGATTTGCCCTTTCTGGGGTGTCTGGGGGCAGATGTTAGTAGCCAGGGGGGACACAAAAAAAATGTACCCTCCCTAGGCTATTATTATCTGCCCCCACTCGCTTGCTTTGTCTGTCTGGTGGAGAAAATACAGCGGGAGCCCACGCATTTTTTTTCAACGAATTTACACCTTTAATTAACCCCTACATGTCTGAAATTTACCACACATATACTCATGTAATTATATGTTTCAAACATATATAAAAATACATGAAATTACATGGTTAAATGTGTGGAAACAATGTATCATTTCATGTCGGCTTCTGTGATTTCACTGAAGCCGGCAATTGAATTAGCGGCTATAACAGTATGTAGAAGTGTAACAACTATAAATATATGTATATATATATATGTCACAATGACATATATATATATATATATATATATATATATATATATATATAGTGGATTCTATGTGTGGATATGTATTGATTCGATTCTTTATTAAAGCTGTCAGTGTGATTTTACAGTATAGCCGGGGATGAATTGCCGGCTTTTCTAAAGGACACTGATGCGATTTAATCGCAAGTCACACAGTGGGTCCGTTTGTAATCCGATTTTTCATCGCTCCCATAGACTTGCATTGGCGATAGTCGACCCACAATCGGTGACAATCGCAGCATGCTGCGATTGCACTCGGACGTTTAAAACGGACCACAAAAAATCTGATACTGGGAGCTGCTCCATAGATTAACATAGGTCCGACTGCAATGCGATATTTCATCGCATTGCAGTCGTCCGATTTTGTCGCCAGTGTGACTCCAGCCTAACATTGATCCACTCCCGCCTGGACTATTGCAATGCTCTATTACTTGGCCTCCCGTTACTCGACTATCCCCTCTCCAGTCCATACTGAATGCAGCAGCCAGGGTCATCCATCTGGCTAATCGGTACTCGGACGCGTCCACTCTTCGCCAGTCCTTACATTGGCTGCCCATTCATTATAGGATCCAATTCAAAGTACTTGTTCTTGCCCACAAAGCTCTCCACAGTGCCGCACCCCCCTACATCTCCTCCCTCATTTCTATCCATTGGCCTACCGACTGCTGCGCTCTGCAAATGACTTTCGACTAACCTCTGCACTAATCCGTACCTCCCACTCCCGATTCCAAGACTTCTCCCGCGCTGCGCCTATCCTCTGGAATGCTCTACCCCAAGAAATTAGGATTATCCACAATTTGCATGATTTCAGGCGCTCCCTCAAAACACATTTGTTCAGAGCATCCTATCACGTTCACTAATCAAAGTCATTCTATGTGTAAAGGCTGGGTCACACTAAGCGAGATCGCTAACGAGATTGCTAAAGCGTCAGCGATTTTATGACGCAGTAGCGATCTCGTTAGCGACGTCGCTGTGTGTGACATGTAGCGGCGATGTGGCCCCCGCTGCGATGTCGCTGATCGCTCACGAACGTTCTGAGCCGTTTTTTGGTCATTGGTGTCCCGCTGGTGAGCCTGAATCGCTGAGTGTGACACCCTTTATGAACGACTTTACCAGCGTCGCAGGCGGGGACTAGGTTTTCCTAACGACCGCAGAGGTCGTTATACAGATCGCTGATCTCTGATAAGATCTTTGTGTTTGCAAGCAACTAGCGACCTTATAGCGATCGCACCAACGATCTCGCCAGGTCGTTTCGTTGTCGTGATCGCTGGTGCGATCGCTAAGTGTGATAGTGCCTTTAGTGTGTTTGTGTAGCCCATTCACTATCTCCATCCCTCCCTCACTCCCTCCCTAAAGATGGCTGGACCATCATTTTAAATACATCATTGTATATACACACACTTGTACTTTGTATCTCCCCCACCTCATTGTAGATTGTAAGCTCTCACGAGCAGGGGCGGCTTATTTTGCTTTAATTATTGTATTGTTAACGTTGCTACTTATGACTTGTTTTGAAACTGTTAAACTGTAAAGCGCTGCGGAATATGATGGCGCTATATAAATAAAGATTATTATTATTATATACTGTACCAGCACCCCCTGTGCACACAGATCCCCTCTGTATACAGCACTGTGCACACAGATCCCCTCTGTATACAGCACTGTGCACACAGATCCCCTCTATATAAAGCACTGTGCACACAGATCCCCTCTATATAAAGCACTGTGCACACAGATCCCCTCTATACAATGCTGTGCACACAGATCCCCTCTATACAGTGCTGTGCACACAAATTCCCACTATATACAGTGCTGTGCACGCAGATTCCTTCTATACACAGCAATATGCACACTGATCCCCTCCGTATACAGCACTGTGAACACTGATCCCCTCCATATACAGCACTGTGCACACTGATCCCCTCCGTATACAGCGCTGTGCACACCGATCCCCTCCGTATACAGAGCTGTGCACACAGATCCCCTCTATATAAACCACTGTGCACACAGCAGGAACCAATGCTCTCTACAGCGCTGTGGGTACTGATTCTTTATATACAGTACTATGCATACTGCGGGCAACAATTCTCTGTGTAAACAGTGAAGTGCACACACTGGGCATTGATCCCCTTTATATACAGGTCACCAGCCAGAGTGTGTACAGGTACAGACACAGAGGGCTCCGGAGACTACGGAAGGGAGACCAGGGAATACACTAGTGAGGTGATAGGCCAGCATTAAATGAATGTACAGGTGCACAATATACAAACCACACACTGCAATTACTGACAACATCAACTCCACTATTGCTGGAAACATTAAAAAACACACACACCTCTCTCTGCATGTTCCCCGCAGCCGCAGCACATCCCGGAAGCTTCCTCACTGAAAAAGCTGCGCTGAATGATGTCGTCATCCAGCTGCGCTGTGTTAGACAGGAAGTGGAAAGGAAGCAGGACAGCATTGGATCCCTGCAGCTCTGCCCCGTTGCCAAGCTGCAGGTATCCCTCCCTGCCCGGCGATTGCCCTCAGGGATAGCCCCTGCAGGGTCCACCTCCAGGGGCCCTGATGCAGCCACATCGGGTTTACATGCAGGCAGTGTTACCTGCAGCCTGAGGCTAACACTGTTTACGTGAAATGGTATTCACTCCTCTCCACGCCCATGGAGGGCATGGAGAAGCATGAATATTCATTTCTCTATAGCGGCGAGGACAGGCTTCTGTCTCCAGCTGCTGCTCCGCTGGCAGCGGGAGAGCCCCCCTGACTCAGGGGCCCTATAGCAGCTAGGTGTGCCGCTTTTAGTGACACGCCACTGGCTGGGGGCCCCTGCAGCAGTGGGGTCCCTAGGCAGCTGCTGGCCAGTATGCCAGCAGGTGTCAGTGCCTGGGCCCACTGGAGAATCCTCCGGTTCTCCGGTGGGCCAGTTCAACCCTGATAACATCCCATCTTTAAAAACATGAATGATCATTATTAATAATGGAAACAGAGGCACTACTCACACTTCTGAGCAAGCTCGGACTGGCCCACCGGAGAACAGGATTCTCCGGTGGGCCCAGGCATTGACACCTGCTGGCATACTGGCCAGCAGCTGCCTAGGGCCTCCACTGCTCCAAGGGCCCCACTGCTCCAGGGGCCCCTGAGTCAAGGGGGCCCACCCTGTGCCAGCGTAGCAGCAGCTGGAGACAGGATCCTGTCCCTGCTGCTAAAGCTAAATGAATATTCACGCTTCCCCACGCCCCTATGGGCGTGGAGAGGCGTGAATACCATTTCTCTTTAATAGCGGGCAGCGTTAGCTGCAGACTGCAGCTAACACTGCCCGCATGTAAAGCCCCACCACCGCACCACACACACACACAAAGCACTGCACCACATGCACACACACAGGCACACAGAGCAGCACATCCCGGTGTCCTGTCATCATCCAGCGCGCTATCCCAGGCAGAAAGCTGCCGGCGAGGAAGAGGCTGCCAGGATGTGCTGCTGCTGCATGGAGGTGAGCTGTGCTGTGTGTCTGTGTGCCTGTGTGTGTGTATGTGGTGCGGTGCTTTGTGTGTGAGTGTGAGAGAGTGATGCGGTGCTTTGTGTGGGCATGTGTGTGTGTGTGTGAGAGAGGGATGGTGGGGAAGGACAATGATATTGGTGGGGGAGGCAATGATGGAGGTGATGGCAATGATGGTGGTGGGGAGGCAATGATGGAGGTGATGGGCAAGGGTGGTGGGGAGGCAATGATGGAGGTGAAAGGCAATGATGTTGGGGAGGCAATAATGAAGGTGAAAGGCAATGATGGTGGGGAGGCAATGATGGAGGTGATAGGCAATGATGGTGGGGGAGGCAATGATGGAGGTGATGGGCAATGGTGGTGGTGGGTAAGCAATGATGGAAGTGATGGGCAATGATGGCGGTGGGGGGAGGCAATGATGGAGGTGATGAAATGGGCAATGATGGAGGTGATGATGGAGGTGATGAAATGGACAATGATGGTGGTGGGGAGGAGGCAATGATTGAGGTGGTGGAATGGACAGTGATGGGGTGGTGGGGGAGAATGATAGGGGTGGTGGGGAAGAAGGACAATGATGGGTGTGGAGAGGGGCTGCATTATACTTTATGAGGGGGCTACATTATATTCTGTGGGGGGACTACATTATTCTCAGGGGACTACATTATATTCTGGGGGGCTACATCATACTATATGAGGGGGCTACAGTATACTCTATGGGGGTCTGCATTATATTCTCTGATGGGGCTGCATTATTCTCTCAGGGGACTACATTATATTTTGGGGGGCTACATATTACTATATGAGGGGGCTACAGTATACTCTATGGGGGGCTGCATTATATTCTGTGGTGGGGCTGAATTATTCTCTCAGGGGACTACATCATTTTCTGGGGGGCTACATCATACTATATGAGGGGGTCAGCATTATGCCCTATGAGGGGGCTACTGTATACTCTATGGGGGGCTGCATTATATTCTGTGGTGCGGCTGTATTATTCTCTCGGGACTACATTATATTCTGGGGGGCTACATCATACTATATGAGGGGGCAGCATTATGCCCTATGAGGGGGCTACAGTATACTCTATGGGGGGGCTGCATTATATTCTGTGGTGGGGCTGCATTATACTATATGAGCGGGGCTGCTTTATAACCTGTGAGGGTGCTACATTATATTCTATGGTGGGGACTGCGATATACCTTGTGAGAGGGTTGCATTATATTTTGTGGGGTGCTGCATTATATTCTATGAGAGGGGGATGCATTATATTTTATGAGGGGGCTACTTTATATTCTATGGGGGAGTCTTCATTATATTCTATGAGGGGCTACCCCTCTGATTCTATGATTCTACCCCAACCCCTGCTACATAATTAAGATGTGTACTACCTTATATTATACCCTGATATTAGCGTGTTTTACCACACAATTGGTGGTTTTGTATTTATTTCTATGTAGCTACATAGTGGGCCCCAAGAATGATTTTCTCTGGTGGGCCCAAGGTGCTCCAGTCCGACGCTACTTTTGAGGCTGACATCTCAAAACTGAACTCACCTGTTAGATTGTCTGGTGTCGGCTCACTATGTCTAGGAAAAGATAGAAGTGAGCAGAAAACAACATACAGGTCAAGCTCCTGTCATAATGACATCACACATCAGGCTTCCTATAGATCTACTGCACTGACGGATCTCACAATATGTCTGTGTATGGTACATTAATAATAGGAAATAGTGAATTAATGTGAATTAACCCTTTCATGATAGTGTAATTTTCCAGTTTTGAGCTCTCATTTTGTACTTCCTTTTCTTTCAAGAGCCATCATTTTTTATTTTTATGTCCATATAGACATATAAGTGCTTGTTTTTTGCAGGACAAGTTGTACTTGTGAATGACACCATTTATTTTTACACATAGTGTACTTGAAAAAGGGAAACAAATTCCAAGTTCAGTGAACTTGGAATTTGTTTCCCTTTTTCAAGTACACTATGTGTAAAAATAAATGGTGTCATTTCAATTGAAAAAAAAAATTCTGACATTGTATTTTGAAATTGTTTTTATGGTGAGCATTTTGTGGTAAAAATGACCTTGCAATATGATTCTGCTCATCAGTACAATTACGGTGATACTAAACATGTCCAGTTTTTTTTTATTGTTTTAGTACTGTAACAAAATTGAAATTTGGGAAAAAAAGGTTTTTGTGTCACCATCTTATGAGACCAGTAACGTTTTTATTTTTCTGCTAATGGAGTTTTGTGATAGCTTATTTTTTTGCAGGGCTAGATTAAGTTTTTATTAGTACAATTTTAGTATAGATGTGACTTTTTGATCGCTTGTTTTGGAATATATCACCGTTTCCCACCTACTGTGTTCCGGGAGCGCATACTACCTGGAGAACAACTACACATGATCACTTGTTACAGATTTTTCGTTGAATTGTGGCAACCAGAAAAAAGGAAATTTAGCATTCTTGAATTTTTTCTGTTTATGCTATGTTCACATGGTGCGTTATTGCTTCTTTTTCTAATGTTTTTTTTAATGCAAATTTTCAGCTGCATTTTACAGTAGCAGTCAAGTCTATGAGATTTTAAAATCTCATGCGCACAGCTTGATTTTTTTTGTCCTCAGTATTTCATACAAAACCTTACAAACCTTATTTTGTACAAAACCTTAGGTTTTGCAAAATGCCGCGTGTCACTTCTCGGAGCAGTTTTTCAGCGTTTTAGGGGTAAGTTCACACTGGGCCTTTCTGCTGCGTTTTTTTTTTTAAACTTGATTTCTTGACAGGAAAGAAGCTGCGGAAAAAACACATGTTTTGGTGCGTTTTTGTTGTGTTTTTTTCATGCGTTATTGAGGCTAAGGCCTCTTTCACACTTCAGTCGTGCGACGTCAGTCAAAATCCGCCAAAGTGTGAAAAAGGCGGATCCGCTTTTTTCCCATTGACTTGCATTAGTGGCGGATTTTGACGGATGGTCGTCCGTTAGATCCGTTATTTGATGGATTCGCCATAAATTTTTGGAAAACGTTCAATGCAACGTTTTTTGTGTGCATCAAAATGGGGACTATGGCGGATCCGCCGCGTCCGCCATTTTGTGTAATGGTCGCCTATGGGTGGCGGATCCGCTGGCATCAGTTTTTGACAGAATCTGCCAGCGGATCCGTTGCTCCCATAGAAAATCCATACAAAATGCCCAGAACACTGTCCGGGGTCTCTCTCTCCGTTTGCATCCGTTTTTCACCTTTTCTGGCGGATCCGCTATTTTCACACTTTGGCGGATTTTAACTGACGCCAAACGACTGAAGTGTGAAAGAGGCCTAACTCATGTCTCTTTGTGCATGCTAATAAAGTTGAGTGCCCACAGAGAAAAAAATTACAACTTCCGGTAGAACCATACCTCTAGATCCTTTGAAAAACCGGTAATTCATGTGCCGCTACAGTAAAATCACACTGACAGGTTAGGCTAGGTTCACACTGCGTTTAACCAGCCCGTTCAACACATAGCGTTGACGGGCTAGTAACGGGATAGCATAACACGATCGCGTTATGCTATACCCGCTAGCGCAGTGTGCTAGCACAGATGATTCATCTGTGCTAGCGGTGACGGAGCCCATAAGCTGTAGCCCGCGTCTGAGGCTCCGTCACTGAATGACGGCACGTCGCGAACGCATGCCGCTATACGGCATGCGTCGCGATGCGCCCGACAATGGGGGTGAATGGCAGCGTTAACGGACTGCGTTACACCGCGTTATACCGCGGTGTTATGCAGTCCGTCTAACAGACTGCCAGAACGCAATGTGAACCCAGCCTTAGAATAGATTAGAATAAATATATGCACATATATACATATATATCAAGGGCTACGGATGAATTAGGCGAGGTCATAAGTATGGTTTAATTGAGATTATTAAAGGAGTCTGTGTCATTCTTTCAATTAAAGGACTTTATTCTTGGTGTCTGTGTTTTCTTTCAATGTGATTATGGGGTTAGTAATGGGGGCGTCTTATTGACGCCTCTCCATTACTAACCTCGGGGCATGATGTCACCGGACAATAGAAAGGTGACATCAACCCCTTAAATATGAACCACATTTGACACCGCTACAGGGCAAGTGGAAAGAGCAGGGCAAAGCACCAGAATTGGCGCATCTAATAGATGTGCCTTGTCTGGATGGCTGCGGGCTGCTATTTTTAGGCGGGGGGCAATATCCATGGTCCCTTACCAGCCTGAGAATACCAGCCCCCAGCTGTCTGCTTTAGCAAGGCTGGTTGTCAAAAATAGGGGAGAACCCATGCCTTTTTTTAAATTATTTATTTAAATAATTAAAAAACAACGTGGGGACTCCTCTGTTCTTGATAATCAGCCTTGCTGAACCAGACAGCTGAGGGTTGCATCCCTGAGCTGTGAGTTATGCCTGGCTTTTTAGAAAAAATAGGGGGGGAACCCAAGCGGGCTGTTTTTTTAAATTATTTATTTACAGCGCAGGAGCAGCTAATGAATACTCCCAAAAGCCGCACCTGCTCTCACTGTCAGGTGTCGGATGATGGGAGCAGTAGTCCCATCAGTTGACACCAGTGACCTGAGGTAAACTTTATACCTCCAATCACAGCTGAGCGCTCACGCTGTCTTTTGACAGTGGGGGAGCCGCGTCTCTCTGACCGGTGGGGATGGTTTCACCGTCGATCAGAAGCAGTGTTTGCCGCTCTGTCATGCACATGACAGCATGTCAAAGACTGCATTGTCGTCGGGCCCCCCATTCAAGTGAATGAGGTTCGGATCCGCTCTGCTGGATGACAGGCTGTATGGATGCATCATGCAGCCTGCCAGCGAGAGGTAGGTTAGGCGTTGTAGGGAGGTCATACAGGCACGTGGAGGCCACACACGCTACTGAGCATCATTTCCTTGAGGCATTTCTACTGAAGTTGGACCAGCCTGTAATTTGATTTTCCACTTTCATTTTGAATATCATTCCAAATCCAGACCTCCATGGGATATTAATTTTAATTTACATTGATAATTTTTATGTTTCATTGTTCTCAACTCATTCCACTATGTAATGAATTAAGATTAGCATCTGGAATCTTTCATTCAGTGATATCTAGGATATGGGATTTCAGTGTTCCCTTTATTTTTTTGAGCAGTGTTTATTTGCACAATATATTTTAGTTTATAATATTTTTATTGTGTTCAGGACTAAATCTATGTAGAAAGAGACAGAGAAAGATAAAAGACAGGCAGAGAATGACAAATTATACTGCACTATGTCGAGATCAAAAATAAGCCTTAGGCCGGGGTCACACATGCGAGTGCTGTAGGGAAGTTGACTGGACAGCGGGTACCTGAACTAAAAAGGCTGCATCCTGTGTTCCCGGGGGGAAGCATGAAGGGGGCGGACCTTCCCCTGCTGCCTGGGGGAAGCCTAAGTGAGCCTGACCTTCCTCCTGATGAAGGGGAGTGGGGAGAGCCGGAAAAGAGCACGCAACAGGAGGGTAAGAAAAGGAAAAAACACGCGAAGCGGGGCAGTCTGGCGCCGGCGGAGAGGAGTGCGGAGAGCAACGCAGAGAGCAGCATGCAGAGCGGTGAGCAGCATGCTCTGCTTCCCCACCAGAGAGTATCGGTGTTGTGACAGGCCACATAGAAGGAGCCCCCGTCGCCTGCAGAGAGACGTACAGAGCAAAGCCGTGCAAGCAGAGCAGAGCCGTGTTAGCAGAGCAGAGCCGTGCACACAGAGTAGAGCCGAGTGGGGTGTTGCAGCAGCAAGAGAGAGAAGTGCTCCGTTCGGGGAGCACCAGCGCCACACAGACCAGCGACCACTGTCGCCCGCTGCCAACCGCGGGGACCAGAGAGAGAGAGACGGGCAGTGTGTGCCCGGTGACCGACATAAAGTCAGGTGCCAGACACTTCAGGAACGTGAGTACCGTGCGTGTGCCGCCTGAAAGAGACTGGAAGCGTGACCGTAACCTACACCCTGACTGTGCTAGTAAATCCAGGCCCCAGACACTTGTGACTTGACTTGGCCATTGTATACTTGTGGAGCCACTCTGGGCTCGTAGAGGACTGTGGCCCTCACTGTTGTTTAGCCACTACAGTATATGGACTAAGAGCAGTGGAAAGTACCGGAGACCGACAACTGTCACCAGAAGACGGGGCATTGTCATTTGACTGACCCCACTAGAAAGGACATTGTGCCGGCTGCTGCCAGCGCAATTCAGTTCTCAGCAGGAGGTGCAGTTTTAGGACTTCCTGATATGCTTGCTGCTGAACTGCTGTTAACTGTACTGTTGTACTTCACCTTGCAAAATAATTTGCCATTCATATTGTTTAACCCTTTACTCCCTGTGTGGAGTATTCCCCTGTAAATAAACCTGTTAACCCTTGCTCTGCCTGCCTCCCGTCACTGCATGCCGCGTTCCTGCTAGAACCTTACACTTGCGTAGTCAGCAGGATGCAGTCTACGGTCGCAGAGGTGGCAGACGAAGCGGTTGGGGGAGCTCCAAGGGCCAGTATACCACTGGGGACTATTTTAAGTAATCTCCCCAAGTTTACAGGCAGCAACGTTCTGTTATGGAGCTGGACGGAGCGGGTCAGTGGGATGATGAGGATGTACTCCATGACTCCTGCGTTAGCGGCGGAGGTTGCCCTGATGGCTTTCGATGGAGAGGCCAGGGATTTCATCATGCTACAACCTCCCCATGAGCAAGACACCTTTGACAAAGTTCTGCAAATAATTAAAGAGACGCACGGATTACTAAGTAGCACAGTACTAAGTCCAAAGACTGAGGAGCCCAAGCAAGAAGTCCCTAAGGTTACTGATGATGACAAAGAAAAGGATGAATCGTCCACTCAAACGTCTGCTGACAGCAAAGCTAGGAAGAAAAACAAAAGAAGAAGATGGATGCAGTTGAAAAACCCAATGTCACAAAGCAAAGTTTGTCCAAAGAATTTTCTTCTGCAGCTTTCTTCTGCAGCCATCGAAGATGAAGATGCAGAATCTCTTGACCGCTCATATGTTGATCCAGAAAAGGAACAGGCCTTGGCAACTGCTGCTCCATGGGATCTGGATGAACCCCCATTCCCTACCAATTCACCCAAAGGTTGGAGTGACCTCTACGAGCGTTACTGGAAGAAGATGGAGCCAGAGAGGCAGGAGGAGTTGCGAAAATTGTAGCCAGCGGTAGGCCCTCAGAAGAGCATCGTGGAGTACAACGAATCCTCGCCTGATATGATTCGGCAGCCGAGGAGAACAGTAGCCAAAATAGCCAAGGCAACCTGACACCCAGAGAGGTTGGTAACTAGCGGATTGCAGACCCCTAAACTAACCGCACAACTAAAAGTAGCCGTGGGACGTACCTACGATGACCTAGTCGCCTAATCACAGCCGGAGAGTTAACTAAGCCTAAAGATAGAAAGGGGAAAGCTAACTGCCCCGGAGAAGCGCCCCAAAGGAATAGGTAGCTCCCACACATATATTGGCGGTGAGACAAGATGAAATACAAGCGCAGGCAGAAAACAGAGTAAGCAAACGCTGGGGCTCAAAACTATCTAGATAGGACAGGACAGGAAAGAATACTGTCTGCAATCCAGCAAAACCCTAGGAAAAATTCCAACAAGTCTGATTTCCAAAAATACTGAGACCACACAATCTCTCCCCCGCTAGATCAGAACTCTGGTGTGAACAGGTAGCTAACCAGCAGACACTGAAATAACAGGGACTGAACAAATTAGCAGTTGTAAAGGAGAAACAGAGACCAGCACAGGCCCCAGCTGGGAAACCTGGCTGACCTCACTCCAGAAGGGCAGAAAAACAAAGGAAAAAGCCTAAAAATAGCAGCAAATAACTTATCTGAAAGTAGCAGCAGACAGCAGGAAGCAAGCTGACTTCCAAATGGGACCAGGAAGAACAACTGATCACCGGCGAGGATCATGGGAATGTTACTCCCTTAACCCCTCTCTGACATTAGACGTACTATCCCGTCCATAAAACCCGTGCCATTCTGACCATGGACGGGATAGTACGTCATAGGCGATCAGCTGCGCTCCCCGAGGGAGCGCAGCTAATCGCCGCCGGGTGTCAGCTGATTATCACAGCTGACACCCGTGACTGTGTGTCAGGAGCGGTCACGGACCGCTCCCGGCACATTAACCCCTTGCACACCGCGATCAAACATGATCGCGGTGTACTGGGGGCACAGGGGAGGATCGCGCAGTGTGGGGGCTCCCTGCGTGCCCCCCTGAGACCCTCAGACCAGCGCGATGTGATCGCGCTGCTCTGAGGGCTTCCTCCCTCCCAGGACCCGGATCCAAGATGGCGCTGGGGTCCTGGAGGGAGGCGGCTACCTCAGTGCCTGCCGAGAGCAGGCACTGAGAAGCCTGCTGCACTGCCTGAGCGATCGCTGGTGTGACAGAGTGCTGTGCACACTGTCACACCAGCGATCTGATGAAATACAGTGATGTCCCACCCTGGGACAAAGTAAAAAAGTAAAAAAAGTAAAATAAACATGTGTAAAAAAAAATCCAAAAAAAAAAAAAAAAATATTCCCCAATAAATTCATTACTTATTGTAAATAAAAAAAATAAAACAATAAAAGTACACATATATGGTATCGCCGCGTCCGTAACGACCCCCCCTATAAAAATGTCCCACTAGTTAACCCCTTTTGTGAACCCCTTAAAAAATAAAAAATAAAAACGAAGCAAAAAATCAGTGCTTTATCATCATACCGCTGAACAAAAAGTGGAATAACACGCGATCAAAAAGACGGATATAAATAAACATGGTACCGCTGAAAACGTCATCTTGTCCCGCAAAAAACGAGCCATCATACAGCATCATCAGCAAAAAAATAAAAAAGTTATAGCTCGCAGAATAAAGCGATGCAAAAATAATTATTTTTTATATAAAATTGTTTTTATTCTATAAAAGCGCGAAAACATAAAAAAATTATATAAATGAGGTATCTCCATAATCGTACTGACCCGAAGAATAAAACTGCTTTATCAATTTTACCACACGCGGAACAATAAAAACGCCTCACCCAAAAGAAATTCATGAATTGCTGATTTTTGTTCATTCTAACCTCCCAAAAATCGAAATAAAAAGCGATCAAAAAATGTCACGTGCTCAAAAATGGTACCAATAAAAGCGTCACCTCGTCCCGCAAAAATTAAGACCTCACATGACTCTGTGGGCCAAAATATGCAAAAATTATAGCTCTCAAAATGTGGCGATGCAAAAAACTACTTTTTGCAATAAAAAGCGTCTTTTAGCGTGACAGCTGCCAATCATAAAAACCGCTATAAATAGTAAATCAAACCCCCCTTTATCACCCCCTTAGTTAGGGAAAAATAATAAAATAAAAAAAATGTATTTATTTCCATTTTCCCATTAGGGTTAGGGTTTCGGCTAAAGTTAGGGTTAGGGTTGGCGCTAAAGTTAGGATTAGGGTTAGAGTTTGGATTAGGGTTAGGGTTGGGATTAGGGTTGGGACTAGGGTTAGGGGTGTGTTGGGGTTAGGGTTGGAGTTAGAATTGGGGGGTTTCCACTGTTTAGGCACATCAGGGGCTCTCCAAATGTGACATGGCGTCTGATCTCCATTCCAGCCAATTCTGCTTTGAAAAAGTCAAACGGTGTTCCTTCACTTCTGAGCTCTGCCATGCGTCCAAACAGTAGTTTATCCCCACATATGGGGTATCAGCGTACTCTGGACCCCAAGAGTTATTGTGAAATTTGTCCTATTTCTTCTGTTACCCTTGGGAAAATAAAAAACTGGGGGCGAAAATATTATTTTTGTAAAAAAAAATAAGATTTTTTTGTTTTTACGGCTGTACATTATAAACTTCTGTGAAGCACTTGGGGCTTCATAGCGCTCACCACACATCTAAATAAGTTCCTTGTGGGGTCTATTTTCCAAAATGGGGTCACTTGTTGGGGATTTCCACTGTTTAGGCGCATCAGGGGCTCTCCAAATGCGACATGACGCCCCCAGACCATTCCATCAAAGTCTGCAATCCAAAACGTCACTACTTCCCTTTCCGAGCCCTGACATGCGCCCATACAGTAGTTTTCTCCCACATATTGGGTATCAGCGTACTCAGGACAAATTGGACAACAACTTTTGGGGTCCAATTTCTCCTGTTACCCTTGTGAAAATAAAATATTGGGGGCGAAAAAATCATTTTTGTAAAAAAAAAAAGGATTTTTTATTTTTACGGCTGTGCGTTATAAACTTCTGTGAAGCACTTCGGGGTTCAAAGTGCTCACCACACATCTAGGTAAGTTCCTAGTGGGGTCTATTTTCCAAAATGGGGTCACTTGTGGGGGTTTCCACTGTTTAGGCGCATCAGGGGCTCTCCAAATGCGACATGACGCCCCCAGACCATTCCATCAAAGTCTGCAATCCAAAACGTCACTACTTCCCTTTCCGAGCCCTGACATGCGCCCATACAGTAGTTTTCTCCCACATATTGGGTATCAGCGTACTCAGGACAAATTGGACAAAAACTTTTGGGGTCCAATTTCTCCTGTTACCCTTGTGAAAATAAAATATTGGGGGCGAAAAAATCATTTTTGTAAAAAAAAAAAGGATTTTTTATTTTTACGGCTGTGCGTTATAAACTTCTGTGAAGCACTTCGGGGTTCAAAGTGCTCACCACACATCTAGATTAGTTCCTTGTGGGGTCTATTTTCCAAAATGGGGTCACTTGTGGGGGGTTTCCACTGTTTAGGCGTATCAGGGGCTCTCCAAATGCGACATGACGCCCCCAGACCATTCCATCAAAGTCTGCAATCCAAAACGTCACTACTTCCCTTCCGAGCCCTGACGTGCACCCATACAGTAGTTTTCTCCTACATATTGGGTATCAGCGTACTCAGGACAAATTGGACAACAACTTTTGGGTTCCAATTTCTTCTGTTACCCTTGTGAAAATAAAATATTGGGGGCGAAAAAATCATTTTTGTAAAAAAAAAAAAGGATTTTTTATTTTAAGGCTGTACGTTATAAACTTTAGTGAAACACCTGGGGGTTCAAAGTTCTCACCACACATCTAGATAAGTTCCTTGAGGGGTCTAGTTTCCAAAATGGTGTCATTTGTGGGGGGTTTCCACTGTTTAGGCAGATCAGGAGCTCTCCAAACACGACATGGCGTCCAGCCAATTCTGCGTTGAAAAAGTGAGACGGCGCTCCTTCCCTTCCAAACTCTGCCATGCACCCAAACAGTGGTATACCCCCACATATGGGGTATCAGTGTACTCAGGACAAATTGCACAATAACTTTTGGAGTCTTGTTACCCTTGGAAAAATAAAAATTCGGGTGAAAAGATCATTTTTGTGGAAAAAATATGATTTTTAAATTTTACGGCTCTACGTTATAAACTTGTGTGAAGCACTTGAGGGTTCAAATTGCTCACCAAAGATCTAGATAAGTTCCTTAGGGGGTCTAGTTTCCCAAATGGGGTCATTTGTGGGGGGTTTCCACTGTTTAGGCACATCAGGGGCTCTCCAAATGCAACATGGCATCCAATCTCAATTCCAGCCAATTTTGGTTGGAAAAAGTCAAATGGTGCTCCTTCCCTTCCGAGCTCTGCCGTGCGCCCAAACAGTGGTTCCCCCCCACATATGGGGCATCAGCGTACTCAGGACAAATTGGACAACAACTTATGTGGTCCAATTTCTCCTGATACCCTTGGGAAAATTAAAAAATTAGTGACTAAAAGATAATTTTTGTGGGAAAAAAATAGGATTTTTATTTTCATGCCCGGGCATTATAAACTTGTGTGAAGCACTTGGGGGTTCAAAGTGCTCACCAAAGATCTAGATAAGTTCCTTAGGGGGTCTAGTTCCAAAATGGGGTCACTTGTGGGGGATTTCCACTGTTTAGGCTCATCTGGGGCACTGCAAACGGAACATGACCCCCATCAACGTCTGCATTCCAAAACGTTACTACTTCCTTTCCAAGCCCTGCCGTGCGCCCAAACAGTTTTCCACCCCCACATATGGGGTATCAGCGTACTCAGGACAAATTGGACAACAACTTTTGGGGTCCAATTTCCTTGGGAAAATTCAAAAATTTAGGACTAAAAAATCATTTTTGTGGAAATTTTTTTTTTTTTTTTTTTCACACCCAGGCATTATAAACTTTTGTGAAACACTTGGGGGTTCAAAGTGCTCACAACAGATCTAGATAAGTACCTTAGGGGGTTCTAGTTTCCAAAATGGTGTCACTTGTGGGGGGTTTCCACTGTTTAGGCGCATCAGAGGTTCTCCAAGCGCGACATGGCGTCCAATCTCAACTCCAGCCAATTTTAGTTTGAAAAAGTCAAACGGCGCTCCTTCCCTTACGAGCTCTGCCGTGTGCCCAAACAGTGGTTTTCCCCCACATATTGGGTATTGGCGTACTCAGGAGAAATTGCATAACAACCTTATCTGTCCATTTTCTCCTTTTACCCTTGTGAAAATAAAAAAAAAGTTTGTAAAAGATCATTTTTGTGGCTAAAAAGTTAAATATTCATTTTTTCCTTCCACGTTGCTTTAGTTCCTGTGAAGCACCTGAAGGGTTAATAAACTTCTTGAATGTGGTTTTGAGTACCTTGAGGGGTGCAGTTTTTAGAATGGTGTCACTTTTGGGTATTTTCTGTCATGTAGACCCCTCAAAGTGACTTCAAATGAGAGGTGGTCCCTAAAAAAAATGGCTTTGTAAATTTTGTTGTAAAAATGAGAAATCGCTGGTCAACTTTTAACCCTTATAACTTCCTAACAAAAAAAAATTTTGATTCCAAAATTGTGCTGATGTAAAGTAGACATGTGGGAAATGTTATTTCTTAACTATTTTGTGTGACATATTTCTCTGTTTTAAGGGAATAAAAATTCAAAGTTTGAAAATTGCAAAATTTTCAAAATTTTCGCCATATTTGCGTTTTTTTCAAAAATAAACGCAAGTTATATGGAAGAAATTTTACCACTAACATGAAGTACAATATGTCACGAGGAAAAACAATCTCAGAATCGCGAAGATCCGTTGAAGCGTTCCGGAGTTATAACCTCATAAAGAGACAGTGGTCAGAATTGTAAAAATTGTCCCGGTCATTAACGTGCAAACCACCCTTGGGGGTGAAGGGGTTAAATCTCCCCAGTCAGCAACACCAGATTGCCAATCATTGCTTTCAGCTGATGAAGGACTTCTGTTAACCAAAGCAGCTTCAATACTATCAGCAGCCACCAGAGGGAGCCCAAACTCTGAAGTCAGATCCAGAGTGTTCACAACACTCGCCTGTGGAATGGCGAGCTAAAAAGAGAGGGGGAATGTATCAAGGTTGACCAGACTGCGGGTACCTGCATGTCGGATTCGGAACTAAAAAAGCTGCATCCTCTGTTCCAGGGGGAATCTTGAAGGGGCGGACCATCCCCTGCTGCCTGGGGGAAGCCTAAGTGAGCCGGACCTTTCTCCTGATGAAGGGGGACGGGGAGAGCTGGAAAAGTGCGCGCAACAGGAGGGTAAGAAAAGGAAAAAGTGCGCGGAGCGGGGCATTCTGGCGCCGGCGGAGAGGAGTGCTGGGAGCAGTGCAGAGAGCAGCGCGCAGAGCGGTGAGCAGCGCGCTCTGCTTCCCGCACCAGAGAGTACCGATGTGGCGACGGGCCATAGAGAAGGATCCCTGTCGCCTGCAGAGAGACGTGCAGAGCAGAGCCGTGCAAGCAGAACTGAGCCGTGTCAGCAGTGCTGTGCATACAGAGTAGAGTGAGCGGGGTGTTGCAGCAGCAAGAGAGAGAAGTGCTCCGTATGGGGAGCACCAGCACCACACAGACCAGCGACCACTGTTGCCCGCTACCAACCGCAGGGACCAGAGAGAGGACGGGCAGTGTGTGCCCGGTGACGACATAAAGCCAGGTGCCAGACGCTTCAGGATCATGAGTACCGTGTGCGAGCCACATGAAAGAGACCGGGAGCGTGACCGTAACCTACAACCTGACTGTGCTAGTAAAACTCGGCCCCAGACACTTGTGACTTGACTTGGCCATCGTATACTTGTGGAGCCACTCTGGGCTCGTACAGGACTGTCGCCCTCACTGTTGTTTAGCCACTACAGTATATGTACTAGGGGCAGTGGAAGGTACCGGAGACGGACAACTGTCACCAGAAGAGGGGTATTGTCATTTGCCTGACCCCACTAGAAAGGACATCGCGCGGCCGCTGCCGGCACAATTGAGTTTGCAGCAGGAGATGCAGTTTTCGGACTTTCTGATATGCTTGCTACTGTACTGCCGTTAACCGTACCGTTGTACTTCACCTCCAAAATCCTTTGCCATTCATATTGTTTACCTTCCTGTGTGGAGTATTCCCCTGTAAATAAACCTGTTAACCTTGCTCTGCCTGCGTCCGTCACTGCATCCTGCGTTCCTGCTAAAACCTTACAGTGCAATGCAAAAACTTGCGCGAGTCACGCACCCCAATATCCGGCACTGCCACCGGCACTCGTACCTGAGCGTTCAGCTGCATAGAAATACAGCGGCAGCGCTGGGGTATTGAGGTGCGAGTTTCTCGCATTGCACACGAAAGTTTGACCCCGGCCTTAGAGACACAATAAGGTATCCTTCACACGTCCATATAAAACCGGTACCGGAAAAAATAATGCTGGTGTGTTTTTGATCAGTGTGCCATCAGTGTTTTTCCAGTATGGCAAAAGAAATTACAAAGCTTCTCCTAAACTATACACTGTTAAACACGTACGCACATGGACGGCACACAGATGGCACATGGACGGCACACGGATGACAAAGTAAGTCATCCATGTGCTCTAAGTGTTGACCCGCCTAATATATAATTACCAATAAACTCTGTCACACATTTCCGGCGCTTGTGTCGCTTCCACAATGCACCGCGACCGGAAGTACGCCGACCGCCATATTGGAACACCCAAGTTATGGGTATTCCGATATGGCGGCCGGTATTCATATCACCCGCCAAAGCCGCACGTGCACTGCTCTTTGGCTGAGACGATGAGCGGTGCCGTTCGGGATTCAAATCCCCTGCCAAAGCCGCGTGTGCACCCCTCATTGGCTGAGCGGTGCCGTACGGCTTTGGCTGGGGATTTGAATCCCGCGCCGTTCATTGGCTCAGCTGGCGGCTGCTCAGTCAATGAGCGGTGCCGCACGGCTTGAGTGGCAAGGGATTCAAATTCCCCGCCAAAGATTCAAATCTCCCGCGATTCAAATCCCCCAGCTTTGGGGTGATTTGAATCCCGTGCCGCTCATTGGCTGAGCCAGCAGGCGGTTCAGCCAATGAGCGGCGCGGGATTTAAATCCCCCGCCAAAGATTCAAATCTCCCGTGATTCAAATCCCCCGCCAAAGATTCAAATCTCCCGTGATTCAAATCCCCCGCCAAAGATTCAAATCTCCCGCGATTCAAATCCCCCACCATTGGCTGAGCGGTGCTGAATCCCGCGCCGCTCAGACAGCGAGCGGTGAGGGATTCAAATCCCCCGCCAAAGCCACGTGGCACCACTCATTTGCTGAGCCGCCCGCCGGCTCAGCCAATGAGCGGCGCGGGATTCAAATCCCCTGCCAAAGATTTAAATCTCCCGCGATTCAAATCCCCCGCAGCTTTGGGGTGATTTGAATCCCGTGCCGCTCATTGGCTGAGCCGGCAGGCGGCTCAGCCAATGAGCGGCGCGGGATTTAAATCCCCGCCAAAGCGGTGCAGCACTGCTCATCGGCAGAGCCGGCGGGCGGCTCAGCCATTGAGCGGCGCGGGGTTTAAATCCCCGCCATTGGCTGAGCGGTGTCTGCGGGGCTGTGTGGGGGTCTGCGGGTTGTCTGTGCGAGTATGTGTGTGCCGGTGTGTGCATGATCTGTGCATGTGCGGGGGTCTGCGGGCCTGTGTGTGTGTATATGCAGGCATCGTCCGATGGGACTACAAGTACCATCCGGCTATGCCTGCTACACTGACAGTGAGTGAGTGACACATTAGCCAATGATGGGACAGTAGTAGTCCCATCATCCGGCTAATGTGTTGAATGTAAAAAAAAACCAATACATTACATACACATATAACATACAGAACATACATATAACATACAACACATAGAATCATAGAATGGTAGAGTTGGAAGGGACCTCCTGGGCCATCTAGTCCAACCCCTGCTCAAAGCAGGATTCTCTAAATCATCCAGACAGATGTCTGTCCAGCCTCTGTTTGAAGACTTCCATTGAAGGAGAACTTACCACCTCTCGTGGCAGCCTGTTCCACTCCTTGATCACCCTCACTGTCAAAAGTTTTTTCTAATATCTAATCTGTGTCTCCTCCCATTCAGTTTCATCCCCTTGCTTCTAGTCTTCCTTGTGCAAATGAGAATAAAGATGATCCTTCTACAATGTGACAGCCCTTGAGATATTTGTAGACAGCTATTCCTCTCAGTCTTCTTTTTTGCAAGCTAAACATTCCCAAATCCTGCAACCGTTCCTCATAGGACATGGTTTGCAGGCTGGTCACCATTCTGGTGGCTCTCCTTTGAACTTGCTCCAGTTTGTTGATGTCTTTTTTAAAATGTGGTGCCCAAAACTGGACACAGTATTCCAGATGAGGTCTGACCAAAGAGGAGTAGAGGGCAATAATGACCTCACGTGATCTAGACTGTATGCTTCTGTTGATACATCCTAGAATAGTATTTGCCTTTTTTGCTGCTGCATCACACTGTTGACTCATGTTCAGTCTGTGATCAATTAGTATACCCAAGTCTTTTTCACATGTGCTGTTACTTAGCCCTATTCCTCCCATTTTGTATATGCTTTTTCATTTTTTATTGCCCAGTGCATACATATAACATCCAACACATAACATACAGGACATACATACAACACATAACATACAGTACATACATATAACATTACAACACATAACATACAGTACATACATATAACATACAACACATAACATACAGAACATACATATAACATACAGCACATAACATAGAGTACATACTCACCAATCACCTAATCCCCAATGTCATCGATCTCCTGTAATAAAAATAAAATAATAAACCAACCTATACATCACCTTTCCGCCATAGTCCAGTGATTAACGAGTGTCCCACGACGATTCTCCAGTGTAGAACACTGACATCGGGTGATGTAAGCGCTCTACACCGCCTCTGCGATACACTGATAGCGGAGGGAATCCTTCGCTGTGTGTATCCCTTCGCCGTCGGGAGAGAATGACGTCACTTCCGTTCATTCTCTCACTGACAATGCAGGGTGAGAAAATTCCCACGCAGCATTGCCATAAAGTGAGAGAATTAACTCAGGTAACCTCAGTGATGCACTGCAGGAGCCATTGTCTGCTGTCAGTGCATCACTAGGAGGCCCTACAGAGCAGTGACATCACCTAATGTCACTGTTCTATAAGGGAGATCGTCATGGGACAGTCGTTATTAATTGGACTGCGTTGGACAGGGAATATACGGTTGTTTTATTTTTTTTACAGGAGAACGAGGGCGTCGCTTGGATCTGGGCGTGCAATAAAGATATGAAAACTGTGTTGTGTTTTATTTCATTAAAATACTTTATTCTTATGTGTGTGTTTTTTTTTAACCCTTTATTAATATAAGATTAATAATGGATAGGCGTCTTATTGACTCCTCTCCATTGTTACCGGGCTTAATGTCACCTTACAATAGCAAGGTGACATTAACCCCTTATTACCCCATATCCCACCTCTACACGGGAGTGGGAAGAGAGGGGCTAAGAGCCGGAATTGGCGCATTGTACAGATGCGTCAATTCAGGGGCAGCTGGTTGCTGCTATTTTTAGCTAGGGGGATGTGTCAATATCCATGGCCCCTTCCTAGGCTATGAATATCAGCCCCAGCTGTCTGCGAAGACTTTATGGCTATAAATTATACGGGGACCCAACGTCATTTTTTGGGGGGTCCCCCTATTTTAATAGCCAGTAAAGGCTAGCTGCGGGCTGATATTCATAGCCTGTGAAGCTCCATGGGAATTAACCACTTCCCAGGCTAGAAATATTGGCCCGAGCTATCAGCTTTCCCCTCTGGCACAGAAAATTGCGCGGACGCCACGCCATTTTTTTCCCATTTTCTTTTAAATAACGCTAGTGCGTGAAGATTTTGTTGTGTGTGTGTCTTTAAGCCGCTTGAGAAAGGCTCAGTATGAGTCGAAACGTCGCCCAGACATGTGGGTCTGAATAAAACCACCTTTTTCTATCACTGAAAATTTGGAATGCTGCCTCTTTTGTTTTTCTTATTGAGGTCTGAGGCATGTTATAGACTTTTTGCCTGGAGGCCTGGCACCCTTTATTGAAACACTGTGCTGTTCTAGTTTTTTACTTCTATCTATCTATCTATCTATCTATCTATCTATCTATCTATCTATCTATCTATCTATCTATCTATCTATCTATCTATCTATCTGTCTATCTGTGTGTGTAATGGAGCATGGGTTGGACAAATGTAAAAGAGGAGGTTGGACAAGAAATGACATCACAAACCTTTTTTTTGTTAAATAACATATCTTTAGTTACAAAAACGCATACAAATCCGCATGAAAGAAAAGCATGAAAAAAGGCATCAAAAAAGCATCTGCGTTTCCTGCAAGAGGTCCTGTTTTTGTGCAGAAAATTCAGCAGTCAAATCTGCAATGTGGGCACATACCTTCAAATCCCCGCCAAAGCTGCGCAGAACCGCTCATTGGCTAAGCCGCCCCTGGCTGCGCGGCTTTGGCGGGGGATTTAAATCCCGCGCCGCACCGCTCATTGGCTCAGCGGGCGAGGCGAAAGATTTGAATCCCGAGCAGCTCATTGGCTGAGCCGCCAATGAGCGGTGCCGCGTAGCTTTGGCGGGGGATTTGAATCCCGCGCCTCTCAAAGCCACGTAGTGCCGCTCATTGGCTGAGCTGCCGCCAGCAGAGCCAATGAGCGGTGCAGGATTCAAATCCCCCGCCAAAGCAGCGCGGCAACGCTCATTGTCTGAGCACTGCCTCACAGCTTTGGCGGGGGATTTGAATCCCGCACCGTTCATTGACTCAGCCGCCGGCAGCTTAGCCATTGAGCGGTGCCACGCGGGATTTGAATCCCCGCCAATGCTGGCGACCAATCAGCTGCTAGCGGTATTGGCGCCAGATTTGAATACCGCTAGCTGCTGATGTGATTGGTTGCCCGCTGCGGGTTGCCGATCTATCAGTGTTAGCTGTATTGCCGATCTCCGGCGGTGTTAGCACCACTAAGGATACACAGATGTTCATTTCACTGCACTCCCGATGCAATAGCATCGGGCCTATTTCTAGTAGACTTATATTGGCCCTTGTCATCTGTGCTGCTGGTAAAAACACTGACATGTGCACAGCACCATAGATTATAATGGGTATGTACGTTATCCATTAAAAAAATGGATGCCACATATACTGCAAACATGGACACGTTTACACTATGTAGTAGACTCCTGTAGGCGTACACTCCTGAAAAGGTGAGCGCAAGATCGTACATTCGCTCTACCATCCACCATTACAGTCTATGGCCTGTTGGCGCATATGTCGAACCCTGTTTTGTGGGGGGGGGTCTGGACGTAAACTCCGATGGGGCCACTGAATGGGTGCAGGAATGCAATGTGACAGAACCCTTTCGCTCTGTTCACATAGCTTTTCACACCTATGTCCAGTGGCTTTGTTGGGGCTTACGCCCGAAGCGGTATCTGTGTGTATGTGCTGATGGGACCATTGATTATATGATGCAGACAGTCACAATGTGCCCTTTCGGACATTATTTTCAGTTGGCGTGGGCAGCACCATGTAGTCAACTATGTCTTGTTGCAAGTTCCCTGTAAGGATATAAGACTGGAAATTCCACCCAGCAAAACACACTGTGGCTCCGTATGCCTCATTACAGCCAGCGGCCCGTCAGCACATTCACCTTAATCCAATTCTGCAGGGCTTCGGACATAAGCCTGACCTAGGCACTGGGACGTGCGCTAAAGCGCTATGTGAACATGGCCTTAATGAGATTGTTCTGATGCAACGTAGCTGAAGGCCGGATGATGGACGGGGAGAGCAGACATATGAAGCCACTCGCAGGCTTTTCTTTACAGGAATGAAGACAAATAAAGTGATTTGTAATTTTCTATGCTGGACAAAATTATTTTAAAAATGATCCGTTACTTATCCTTTAATT
>JARQOD010005216.1:0-49402 GCA_033576555.1 Oophaga sylvatica | reverse complement strand
TAAGAATTTATAAGTTGGTCAAGTGTGTCAACGGCGCCTTTTGTTGCATTATAATCCATTATTATTTCCGGCTTTTTGTCTTCCCGATTGCTTATAACAGTGTTGTGGTGAAGTGTGCTCATAAGAACCACTTGTTTATTTTTTTTCGGAGTGTAAGAAACCACGGTTGTGTCTTTAGTGAAATAAAACATTGAGCTATGTACAGCTCTTTTACTACAGATACCTTGTGGCAGTTCGGGTTTGTTTTTTCTGACCGTTCCTAGCATGGTCATTTTTTTTTTTAGCAATATCTGCCCCAGTTGGTATGAGGTGAAGAAGTTATCACAGGTCACATTTTGCCCTTTTAGTCCTTGTGTCAAGTCTACAACCACACGCAAACCCTGATTCTTTTCTGGTTTTTACCTGTATATATCTGAACATTTGTAGCATAAGAAGACTTACTGTCACAAAGTGTCCAAATTTTTATCCCGTATTTTGCAGGCTTGCTCGGAATGTTTTGCCGAAATGGGCATCTACCCCGAAATGACACCAGTTGTTCATCTACTGTAACATTATCTCCAACGTTATATAATTTTGGAAGAATCTCCACCCATGTGTCCCAAAGCTTTCTAATCGGAGCTAGTTTATCCCTAGCTCTTCTTTGACTTCTATCCGTTTTATTATCAAATCGTATTACTCGAGAAATAATATGAAATGTTTCAAGTGACATTGTGGCCCTAAAAATGTGACGACCGGTGTCAGCATTCCACAAACTTTTTGTGGACTCTCCAAAGGATTTGTAAACTCCTGCTAATCCATCGAATTGCCAAGAGTCGGACACGACTAAATGGATAATCATCATGAGAACCAGCTAACACATGTAAAATAAGAAAATCTTCATTTACAATATGAAATGTTGACTACTGAATTGAACTATTTCTATCTGAACAGCAGGGTAACTAACAAAAAATGAAAAAAATGTGCACATAGCTATACTGGAAGCTAATCCATCTGCTGTATCACAATTTTACAATGTCTGTATGTGTAAATCTGCACTGACCAAAAGTACCTAGATACATTGATAAATAGTGGTATATACAATATATTGTCCAAAATCAGATGATAACACCTTTATTTTAGTCAAAAAATGGATGGAGAGCAATATAAAAGGCTATCGGTCATTTTTGACCGAACAGTACAAGTGTAAAAAAAATTTTAGCGCAAAAACTAAACACAAAAAAAAAAAAAATTCCCTTAGTAAGAACCCCGCAAATGAGTAGCACTGCAGGAACTACAAGTCTCAGAACTGCATCATAATTATTTTAAAAAATATTAAATTTCATAAACGGTCATTTTTGACCTAACAGAACAGCAGGGTTAAAAGTACCACCAGACTGTAGACAGGTGTACTCTTCAAAAACATTTCCCTTTTTCAACTTTTTAGATTCTGGTGTGATCCATACTGATCCTGTGATAGTCTGTGTCTGACTATGGACATATATACGGAGATTTAACATTACACCAACACTGGATATACAGCTGTACGCTTCTGCTAACGAACACTTTTTCTACTGGTTATATCCTGGTGTAATACATACTGAGCCTGTGAGAGTCTGTGTCATAGTCAGACTCATGAAATATATACGGAGATTGAAAATAACCACAACACTGTATGCAGCTATACGCTAGAACTACATTACCCTTTTTCAATTTTTTTTCTTAGTGTTTAATCCATACTGAGCCTTTGAGCATCATTGTCTACCTCCTGAAATATCAACGTAGATTTATAATTTTTTCTATATTTTGGATTGAAGAAACATCCAAGCCTCTTAAAGATGTGACATAAGTGACACTAAAACAGCGCAGAAGGCGATGAATCATGTTGACCTTTCCCGGAGGAGAGGAACCCCAAGAAGCCATCCCTGTCCCTCCGAGGCAGAAGGCCACAGCAAGGCTCAGGGATCTTCTATGCTCTCCCTAGCCGATGCCGTGGGAGAGACATTTTCGTGCTCCCAGTATACGAGACTGTCACTGTAGTGGAGCTGTGAGCCCTGTTTCATGTAGATTTCTCAGGCCAAAGCTGAATGGAGCTTTCAACGGATTTATAAAAATTCACCATCATGAACAGAAGGACAGGAATAGGGGGGACTTGCTCAACAAAGTATCAAATGACAGGTGCAGTGTGCTACAGAGTCCAAGACTTTCCCGGGATCTCACTCCAAGCAAGATCAGACTCTGAGCAGGGCGACCAACTCGTTGGGCACATTGCAGCCTAAGCCCTCGCACTTACCAGGCCCACTGACTTAGATCCTGGGGGGCCATGCTTTTCACCAGATGGATATAAGCCATCTGGCGTACTACCAAGTGCACCAACCCAGTGTGTATTGTGTATGTACTAGGGTGCTAGGAGCAGGCCACCTTTTTGAAAGATAATACACTTGATCTTAGCCAAAAGTCCTGGTATATCAATGATACAGTGCCCTTTGTCAGCTTTTCACATTTTCCCCCACACCGTATCCAGCTGTACGCTCCTCCTACATGACCGTATCTCTGCTGTTTGTATTGAGGTTAAATATATAATGAGTGAGCTTCTGTGTGTGAGTCTACAAATAACATTTCTTCCCTTATCGATGTTTTACCTCACTCTTTATTCCACCTTTTGTGGCGATTACAGCCTCAATTCTCAAAGGTATCGATTCATACAAGGTGTGAATTTTTTTAACAGGAATTTTTGACAATTCTTCTTTTAAAACACCCTCAAGTTCTTTTGGGTGACGATGGCGGCAGAAATAGACCTGTAACTTAAATCGCTGAAATATACAATAAATAAGTTTCTACACCACTGTTAACGCTTGGAAACATTTTTCCTTGAGAGCAGCGGTTTGTGAATTACAGCTCTTACGTTGAATCCAGATTTGTGCAGCTCAAGACAAACACTTTTTGTGGAAACAGGGTTCTGTAGGTGTTCATTGAGCTCAGTAGTGAATTGCAGAGCCGTGGTCTTGCGATCTTCTCTCACAATCGCAAAATAGTCAGACGGTCTCTCTCTGTCAACTTTGACTTTCGGCCGTACCTGTGCTTTCAAATACGGAGGTTTTTCCTTCTCTTTGAAATGCAGTCCTTGATTTGGAGACAGAACCTCTTGACACGCCAAGCATTTTGCCACTTTCTGTAACACTAGCGCCTGCCATACGAGCAACAACAATTTGGCCTCTTTGAAACTCCGACAAGTCTGACATTGCTATCAGGTTATCATCAATGTTCTTACAATTCAGCCAAAAAAAACATAAATTTACATAAACATATCACATAACTCAAATAATCAAGTACAAAACATTACCAATACCATATGTCACGGTTTGCAATTATAAAATGTTGGAAGATTAATATGCCGAAACATTCGTTGTTTACATTATTTGGTCCAAATTGGTTGCCAGCAAAATGGCTGGCTTTGTTGTCCTTCATGTTCCTCCAACTTCTACAACTCCTCCAATTGCAGATGCTGAACATCCAACCTACACCTCAATATGACAGTTTTTACAACTACCTCAGTGGGCTGTCCCCCCCCAGGGCCGTTGTCAGCAACAGGCGCACCCGGGCAATTGCCGGTTCCATGATCAGGTTGTGGGGCCCACTGTTAGGCGACTGCAGTGGCATAGGGCCCCTTATAGAACAAAAAGTGTGTCTGACAGTGGGGTGCACACTCGCCGTTAGACACAACCCCGTACTATGAGGGGCCCTGTGCCAGTGCCGTCGCCCACAAGTGGGCACAACATGCTTGCTCTGGGCCACAGCACTTCAATACTTTATATTTTTGTTTCTTACATCTACATGTATACCAAAAACATCATCAAAACTTTGGCGATTTGTCCTATAGGCTCCTGCAAGTGGATCGACCGGCAGGGCACTGTGGTCCTCGGTACCGGGACGGTCTCTTAAAGGGATGTGTCTTGTCATCAGTGACACGGGGCGTGTTCCTGGGCATCCAATGAAAAGGGGAAATATTTTCATGGGATCATGAGATTTTGTATTTAACTGTTTACGCCACCTGTGCTTTCTGGTCAAAGTTGACCAGCGCTGCAGTGCAGATCCTCAGAGACAGGTGTTGATGCAGCAGAGTTTGAATAGCTCTCCACAGGCCACGCTTGTTGGATCAGGGCAGAAGTATGTATTGGAAGGAACATGAATAGTGCTGTTAGATGTAGCAGTGTGTACTAGGTGCTTCAGGAAGAAATTGCGATCACACATTCAGGTGCAGTTTCCAAGGCTTTACTCAGAGTTCAGGTGTGCACACTTGGTACGTTGTCCTCCAGGTGAGGGGCTCTGCAAAATCACAGGTTGATTGCTAAGACACCTTTCCAGGACTCCTTTAAATATGTTCCTTTCTCTGTCGCCTGACGGTGGACAATTACTCGGCTCTCCTTCCTGCGAACACCTCAAAATCATAGTCCCAAGCCAGTAGCCGCGTAACTTCTGGGATAACATCTGCTCGGCTTTTTCTTGCTATTATATAGACACGCTTTCGGCTAACATAATAGAGGTTCATTAGCTGAGGCTCCTACAGATGAAACTGCCTACGGCTTGCTAGCTGAGTCCTAAAGTTCACCAGTAGGCTAAAGGGCCGCTGTCTCTTCTGCGCCCTAGTCCCTCCACAATTGGATGGGGCCCCACGGATGGATTTCTCACTATCCGTGCCCCTAGGACCTCTTCTTCCTCACGTTCTGTGTCTGTGGAAGAGCTACTACCAGATCCTTGTCCCCTCCCAGACTGAGTAGACTGTTTCGCGCTCTCTAAAGCTTCACTTCACCTCCTTACTTTCTCCAGCCCCCACCCAGGCACTGTTTCGTAACCAGGCAGGGATGAGATGATCCTCCCTTAGGGTACGTCCATGCTGCCCTGCTGCTGTATTCTGTGGTGGCTGCAGGTGTTACAGTCCTGTGTGTAGCTCCCTCCTTACCTGAGAATGTTATTGTGATTTTTTTTCTGCGATTTGCCAATGTATTTCAATGGCCCCAAGCACACCTGCGATTTTTTTCGTGCAATTTTTTTTTCGCTCGAAATTCACACAAGAGGACTGAAATTTCAGTGTGAAAAATATACAAAAGAACAACTGTTATTTGTTTCCATGCTTTTTTTTTTTTTTTTTTTTTATTATTTTCAATAAAGGGTTATTTCACACCAACAAACAATAGTCACATTTTCAAGATGAGCAGTGCATAAGCGGCATGGCCAAACAAATGTGACAAGACAGTGAACAAGAAAACAATATCATCAAATTATACAACAGGGAGGGATGTTGGGGGAGGAGAAGATGGGGGAAAGGGTTAAGACAAATACATGGGGGTAGGGGAGTAAAGAAGCATGCATCAAAGGATGCTTTTTATTTTTGTTATAAAAATAAAAAAATACAAGGAATAAAACAATTCCACACATATATACAATAGGCTGCAGTGGGGCTGCGTGTGTGAGTGGCATGTCCTTGTGTGACTAGCATTTCAGCACTCAGAAAAGGTGAACGGATGGACTCTACATGCCTGGTTCCCACCGTGAAGCATGGAGGAGGTGGTGTGATGTGTGGGGGGGCTTTGCTGGTGACACTGTTAGGGATTTATTCATAATTGAAGGCATAGTGAACCAGCATGGCTACCACAGCATCTTGCAGCGGCATGCTATTCCATCCGGTTTGCGTTTAGTTGGACCATCATTTATTTTTCAACAGGACAATGACCCCAAACACCTCCAGGCTGTGTAAGGGCTATTTGACCAAGAAGGAGAGTGATGGGGTGCTACGCCAGATGACCTGGCCTCCACAGTCACCAGACCTGAACCCAATCGAGATGGTTTGGGGTGAGCTGGACCGCTCACCGCTTCAATTTTGAATAAATCCCCAACAGTGTCACCAGCAAAGCCCCCCCACACCATCACACCTCCTCCATGCTTCACGGTGGGAACCAGGCATGTAGAGTCCATCCGTTCACCTTTTCTTCGTGCAAAGCAGGAATCAAAGCAAAAGGTGGCTACTTTGAAGAACCTAGAATATAAGACATATTTTCAGTAGTTTCACACTTTTTTGTAAAGTGTAATGTATAATTCCACATGTGATAATTCATAGTTTTGATGCCTTCAGTGTGATTCTACAATTTTCATAGTCCTGAAAATACAGAGAAATCTTTGAATGAGAAGGTGTGTCCAAACTTTTGGTCTGTACTGTACAATCAAACACATTTTTTATTGAATACAAAAAGACACCAATAAACATATTAAAACATTGTTAAAAAATCACAAATGTGATATGACAAACAAGCAAACATGTACAACAGCCCATAATGGAGCTTGTAGCCCTAAACCAGGTGCATGTGTGCACAATGACCAACCAAAATGAGCTATTGCCCTACGCTAGACAGCATACCATAGAATATCCCCTGTATGAATAAGTGTCCAGGCTGCTACTTATCCTAAAGAATATACATTGCAAATAACCCACAAAGGAGAGATTCACCAATCATACCAGATACAGCATAATAGCTTACCAGGCTGCCCTGCACCTGAGTGAAATAATACATCAAGCCTGGCAAATGTTAAAGACACAGAAGATATATCAGAGTCACAATCAGTGCCTATGGAGACAAGCAATAAAAGGTATACAAATGAGGGCACAAAGAGAAAAGATACCCACAGTACACTGTCAAAGCCACTGTTTAGTGGTGACACACGTCGGGTCTCTGATAGCCCGACCATCTGCATGTGCTCCTCATACACCTTTATTCTGGCTGCACTTTGACAGTGTACTGTGGGTATCTTTTCTCTTTGTGCCCTCATTTGTATACCTTTTATTGCTTGTCTCCATAGGCACTGATTGTGACTCTGATATATCTTCTGTGTCTTTAACATTTGCCAGGCTTGATGTATTATTTCACTCAGGTCCAGGGCAGCCTGGTAAGCTATTATGCTGTATCTGGTATGATTGGTGAATCTCTCCTTTGTGGGTTATTTGCAATGTATATTCTTTAGGATAAGTAGCAGCCTGGACACTTATTCATACAGGGGATATTCTATGGTATGCTGTCTAGCGTAGGGCAATAGCTCATTTTGGTTGGTCATTGTGCACACATGCACCTGGTTTAGGGCTACAAGCTCCATTATGGGCTGTTGTACATGTTTGCTTGTTTGTCATATCACATTTGTGATTTTTTAACAATGTTTTAATATGTTTATTGGTGTCTTTTTGTATTCAATAAAAAATGTGTTTGATTATATATCTCTTGTATATTATTGGTGATCCCCTGCATCTATAGCCTATGTCTTTTCTCTTTCTGTGCAAGTACATAATGAGTGAGTCTACAAATTACATTTCATCCCCTATCGATGTTCGCCCCCACTATTCATTCCCCTTTCACTACTGGCCCTGTGAAGTGGACACCTGGCCTGAATTGCCACAATATGCCTTACAGGACCTCGCTTGCCCTGCTGCTAGTGTGCTATCTGAAAGAGTCTTCACTGAGTGCTGCTGGATCAATCCAGATCCAAAACAGGACCCGCCTATCACCAAAAAATGTTGGTGACCGAGCTCACCTTCATAAAAATTGGCCATGCCTGGGTTTGTAACGATTTGGTACCACGTTCCCCAGATGACACATACAGTCCATGATGACTTTGCTTCCCCATTGACTTCTATTGGGTTTCGTGTTTCGTTCGAAACCCCGACTTTTCAGTAAAGTCGGCCAATTTCGCTCGACCCGACTTTTGAGAAAGTGGGGTTTTATGAAACCCGACTCGACCCTAAAAAAAGGCAAAGTAGCTCATCTCTAGAATCAATTACTAACAAATGGGCCCATCCCCCTATGAACAGTCTTGTAGAGCCTCAGTTTTCCACAAACTGATGTTATCTACTGTTGGCCACTCAATATCTCTACTATATTGACTACTGTGATCTCCAAAAGAATTTATCACTAGTTAGGTATACGAATGACTAATGTGTTTGCTCATAGATATGGGTCAGCCAGTTTTTGTGCTTCAGATGAACCTCAAGTGGGGTGGTTTCCACCTGGACCTTTGGGGCTTAATAATGGATCTGAATTTGGCCCACCAGAGAATCCTAAAGTATTTGGTGGTTACTGTTCATATTACATAGATAGTTATTCTATGACCAGCTCAAAACAGTTTTATACTTATACACCTTTAAGAATAAAATGGTGTCCAAAAGCAGCGATGTGAAGAGGATATACTGCTAGTGAACGTTGTATTTGGTATATAAAGAACCACATTGTCAGCGTCGATTGACAGCAGCAAAAATTATATCACAAACACAATTTTCTTGTGACTTTATGGATGGACTCAATTTTGAAAAAAAACCATAAAGGGACATGTGTTATCTGTGTTTTACTATTAATTTATATATCAGTCCCCTATGGTAAGAAAATAGAATAGAAAAGATGCCCCAAAATTCATCTGGAATGTCATGGCCTGGCAACTGTAAAGGGAGCTGCCCGCAGTGGACCTTGATGATTTGCATGCCCAAGTGTATTCAGTGTGGCAGAACATTCCTTGAACAGCACTTCATTAATGGCATGTGTCTCATTTTGCGCATGGTACTTGTGCTTGATACTGAATAAACTGAGATTTTTTTTTCATCATTTACATTTCATTGTGATGTATATCCTTCCTTTGATTCTTGGTTTTGTAATTTCAATGTTGAGGAGTATATTCACAATAAACACTGAGTCTTGATTTTGCCTCTAGAGGTTCATCAGTTAACTTGCAAATGAATGTGCCTTGTACAGGAATGGCACCTGTTTTTTTTTTCAGAAGTTGGTTTCCCCCAAAAAATTCTCAGAACTTAATCCTGTAATTCTGATTTGTATACATAAAGAAATTAATTTTTATCTGAGCTGTACAAACACTAATGTCCCATTTATATAAAGCCACAAGAAATCAGCACTAATTTCAGAAGGAAAATGTCCCCCGGCGTCTGTTCATACAGTGCTTTTTTATCTGTGATTGCCTCATTTACTCTTCTAATAAACTTTTGGTTGGTTTTGAAAGAATTTTTTTTACAGTGTGGTTGTAAAAAGCATATTGAGTTAATAAAGTGATGTGTGTTCCTAGTGGAATTTACGGTAAACTTGTCAATGAAGCCACAGAGCAACAAAAAAAGCTGTAAAAACGATTATCTAAAAAAAGAACTGAAAATCACATTAAAAGTCTGCAAGAATTTCTGATCTGGATTTCTCTTGAAATTATTGGACTTTCCACCTGAAAAGCACAGATCACACTGTGTTTGAGTTTTTAGACCAGAAACACTAAATTCCTCTTCTACAACTCAAAACTGCTCAAAAGATTGGAGTTTCTGCTTAGTTTCCACTTTGAAAACTCAACAAATACTCAATACAAGATTATAATACAAGATTAACTACTAGAGGCTGTGTGACGTACCTTTACGTCATAGAGGAAGCGGGTGCCCGCTCCACAAAAGGCCGATACCAGCCGAGCTCCAAACGCTGCTGGTAATTCCTTACATGGTTCTGTCAATCACTGACAGCGACATTTATGACTGCTGCCAATGACTAACAGCACTGCTGCCACTGACTAAAAGCACTGCTGCCACTGACTAACAGCACTGCTGCCACTGACTAACAGGTCTGCTATCAGTGATTGACAGGTCTGCTCTCAGCGATTGGCAGAACTGCTCTCAGTGATTGAAAGGTCTGCTCTCAGCGATTGGCAGAACTGCTCTCAGCTATTGGCAGAACTGCTCTCAGTGATTGAAAGGTCTGCTGTTGTGAATGGGTTTGAGATGAGTTCTGAGCAGAGGCTCCCTCTGGTGGTTACAAGCGGTGCTAGTGAAGATTGTGAGGACTGGGAATCAGGTGTTACTGACTGGTCTTATATAAGGGAGTCATTTTCCCATCAGGGTTGCCGGTGATCAATTGTTCTGGTCTGAATCCTTTATTCCAGTTTCCCTTGTAGCCTGCTGTGTCGTGTCTGCATCTCCTGCTAACAGATAAGACATTTTCTTCTTTTGTGTTTGTGCTATATTTTTGCATTTTGTCCTGCACTTCTGTGGGGGCCTTCAGGGTCCCCTCCGGGGGCTTCTGCCCTCTCAGTTTTGTTCAGCCACTGATGTTTGTACTTTTGCTTTTTCCAGTTTTTTCAGTGGCTGCTGTTTTGATTTTGTTACACCAGAGAACTAATTTAGGTGGTAGAGGTCGTGTGATCTCAGGTGATTTTGAAATTAGTAAGTTGGTGCTTTTTAGGGTTTTCTGGGATTGCAGTAAGTACCCTTCCTGTCCTTTTCTATTTAGTTAGTTTGGGCCCCAGCGTTTGCTCATACTATTTTCTTTCTGTGTCTGTATTTCATCTTGTCTAACCGCCATTACATGTTTGGGGGCTTTCTATTATCTTTGGGTTCTGCTCCGGGGCAGATAGCTTTCCTATATCTATCTTTGGGTGTAGTTAGTTTCTCAGGCTGTGACGAGGCGTCTAGGACCAACGTAGGAACGCTCCACGGCTGCCTCTAGTTGTGGTGGTTAGTCAGGGTACTGCAATCTCATAGATTCCAACTGCTCTGGTGTATTGCCTTTTTTACCTTCACTCCTCAGCTACCGAAACATAACAGTATCACCGGCCAAAAAATTGAAAATTGTATGGTACTCACAGAAGGGAAAAAATATTGTGAAAGAAAAAAGGTTGTCAGAGTTGTCAGAGATATTTTTCTGTTTGTTGCATTTTTTTTTTTTCCCTCTGTATCTCTGGGTGCTGGGGAGGATCTTTTCTCCCAATGGAGTTTGCACAGTTGTCTGGCCGTGTGGATCAGCTTGCCACTGAGGTTTGGAGTATTGCTACCTATCTTGCTAGGTTGCCTGTTGTGGAACCTAGGATTCCCATGCCAGATTTGTTTTTGGGGGATCGAGCTAAGTTTTAGAATTTCAAAAATAATTGTAAATTGTTTTTTGCCTTAAAATCTAAGTCCTCAGGGAACGCAGCGCAGCAGGTTCAAATTGTCATCTCTCTCCTGCGCGGTGATCCTCAGGATTGGGCTTTTTCCCTGACACCTGGGGATCCTGTTTTGAGTGATGTTGATGCATTTTTTCAGGCCTTGGGGTTATTGTACGATGAGCCTAATGTCACTGATCAAGCTGAGAAAGCCTTTTTGGCATTAAATCAGGGGCTTGATGACGCTGAGTTATACTGTCAGAGATTCCGTAGGTGGGCAGTCCTGACCAAATGGAATGACGACGCTTTGGCAGCCCTTTTCCGGAAGGGTCTGTCAGATAATGTAAAGGATGTTATGGTGGGATTCCCTGTCCCCTCTGGTCTCAATGATTCTATGTCATTAGCGATTCAAATTGACAGACGTTTGCGTGAGCGGAGAAGTATGCGTGGAATGGTGTTGCCTTGTGAACCAGCTTCTGAACCCATGCAGTGTGATAGAGTGGTGTCTGGGGCACAGCGTCATGAGTTTCGAAATCGCAATGGGTTATGTTTCTACTGTGGTGATGCCTCTCATGCTATTTCAGTCTGCCCTAAGCGGGGAAGACGTTTTGCACGCTCAGTTGTCTTGGGTAGTGTTCAGACTAAGTTTTTATTAACTGTCACTCTGATATGCTCTCTGTCCTCATTTTCTGCTCAGGCTTTCGTTGATTCTGGAGCAGCTATTAACCTGATGGATTATGATTTTGCTAAACGTTGTGGATTTCCCTTGATAACCCTACAGAAGTCTATTCCCCTACTGGGGATCGATTCTACCCCTTTGGCTGAGAATAAACCCCAGTTTTCTACTCAGGTGATAATGAGGGTTGAACCTGATCACCAGGAGTGCTGCAAATTTTTGGTTCTATATAATCTGCATGACATTATCGTGCTGGGTTTTCCTTGGTTACAGTCTCATAATCCTGTTTTGGATTGGAAATCTGTGTCTGTAACCAGTTGGGGCTGCCAATGTGTTAATACCAACACTCCTGTTTTTTCTACCTCCCCCAGGCTCAGGATGTTCCTGACTTTTTGATTGATTTTTCTGATGTGTTTAGCGAAAGTAAATCTGCATCCTTGCCTCCCCATAGGAGCTATGACTGCGCTATTGAATTAGTGCCGGGTAGTAAATTCCCTAAAGGTCGCCTTTTTAACTTGTCTGTACCTGAACATGACGCTATGCGGTCTTATATCAAGGAATCATTGGAGAAGGGTCATATCAGACCATCCTCTTCACCTTTAGGTGCCGGTTTTTTCTTTGTGGCCAAAAAGGATGGTTCATTAAGGCCGTGTATTGATTATCGTCTCTTGAACAATATTACTGTGAAATATCAATACCCGTTACCCTTGATTTCTGACCTGTTTTCCAGGGTGAAAAACGCTACTTGGTTTACCAAGCTTGACCTCAGGGGGGCGTATAACCTTATTCGCATTAAGCACGGGGATGAATGGAAGATGGCATTCAATACCCCTGAAGGGCATTTTGAGTACCTGGTGATGCCCTTTGGGCTCACTAATGCTCCTTCCGTCTTCCAGTCCTTCATGAATGACATTTTCAGGGATTTTGTGGACAAATTTCTGATTGTTTATTTGGATGATATCTTGATTTTTTCTAATGACTGGGACTCTCATGTGAAACATGTTCGAACTGTATTCCAGATTTTGAGAGAGAATGCTCTGTATGTGAAGGGATCAAAGTGTCTTTTTGGCGTACAGAGGATCTCATTTCTGGGATTCATTTTGTCCCCATCTGTTATTGAAATGGACCCGGTCAAGGTTCAGGCCATCTGTGATTGGGTCCAACCTACTTCATTAAAGGCTCTTCAGAGATTTTTGGGTTTTGCCAATTTTTATCGTAAATTTATTGGTAATTTCTCGGTTATTGTTAAACCATTAACTGATTTGACCAGAAAGGGTTCTGATGTGGTGAATTGGCCTCCTGAGGCAGTCTCTGCATTTCAGGAACTTAAGCAGAGATTCACTTCTGCTCCTGTTCTACGGCAGCCTGATGTTTCTCTGCCATTTCAGGTGGAGGTTGATGCCTCTGAAATTGGGGCAGGTGCCGTTTTGTCCCAAAAAGATCCAGAGACCTCTAAAAGTAACCCTTGTGCCTTTTTCTCTCAAAAATTTTCTCCTACTGAACGTAATTATGACGTGGGTAATCGGGAGTTATTGGCCATGAAGTGGGCTTTTGAAGAGTGGAGACATTGGCTGGAGGGAGCCAAACATCAGGTGGTGGTCCTTACGGACCATAAGAATCTGGTCTATCTGGAATCTGCCAAGCGACTCAATCCTAGACAGGCCAGGTGGGCCTTGTTTTTCACACGTTTTAATTTTGTGGTTTCCTTTCTTCCTGGCACTAAGAATGTTAAGGCGGATGCCCTCTCGAGGAGTTTCCTTGCGGACTCTCCTGAGTTATCTGATCCTTCTGTTATTTTGAAAGAGGGTGTAGTTCTTTCCGCCATCTCGCCCAATTTGAGACTTGCTCTGGAGGGGTGTCAGGAGGATAGGCCCGAGTGCTGCCCTGTTGGAAAATTGTTTGTCCCGGACCAGTGGAAAAAGAGTGTGATGTCTGAGATTCATTGTTCCGCGTTGGCTGGGCATCCCGGAATTTTTGGTACCAGAGACTTGGTTAGTCGGTCCTTTTCGTGGCCTACCTTGTCTCGTGATGTCAGGGAATTTGTGCAGTCCTGCGGGACTTGCTCTCGCTCCAAGCCTTGCTCTCGCTCTAGTGGTTTGTTGATGCCATTGCCTGTGCCCAAGAGACCATGGACCCATATCTCTATGGATTTCATTTCCGACCTTCCTGTTTCTCAGAAAATGACCACCATCTGGGTAATTTGTGATAGGTTTTCCAAGATGATACATCTTGTGCCATTACCTAAGTTGCCTTCCTCCTCTGAATTGGTGCCGTTGTTCCTTCAGCACGTGGTTCGTTTACACGGCATTCCTGAGAACATTGTGTCTGACAGAGGAGTCCAGTTTGTTTCCAGATTTTGGAGGACTTTTTGTTCTAAACTGGGTGTTCAATTGTCTTTCTCCTCGGCATTTCATCCTCAGACCAATGGTCAAACTGAGAGAACAAACCAGACATTGGAGACTTATCTAAGATGCTTTGTGTCTGCTGATCAGGATGACTGGGTCTCTTTTTTTGCCTTTGGCTGAGTTTGCTCTTAATAATAGGGCTAGCTCTGCTACTTTGATGTCTCCATTTTTCTGTAATTCTGGGTTTCACCCTCGATTTTCTTCAGGACAGACGGAGGCTTCTGTCTGTCCAGGTGTTGACTCTGTTGTGGAGCGTATGCAACTGATTTGGGACCAGGTAGTGGAGAGGTTGTCCCTCTCTCAGGAGAGGGCCCAGCGGTTTGCTAACCGGCATAGGACTGATGGTCCTCGGTTTAAAGTAGGGGACTTGGTCTGGTTGTCCTCAAAGAATATTCCTATGAGAGTAGCATCTCCTAAATTTAAGCCTAGGTTCATTGGACCTTATAAGATCATGGAGATTATTAATCCTGTTTCTTTTCGTTTGCTTCTTCCAGGGACATTTAAGATCCATAACGTGTTCCACAAGTCCTTGTTGAAGAGGTTTGTTGAGCCAGTGGTTCCTGCTGCTGTGCCTCCTGACCCTGTTTTGGTTGAGGGCAATCTGGAGTATGTGGTTGAGAAAATATTGGATTCTCGTTTTTCTAGACGGAAACTCCAGTATTTGGTTAAATGGAGAGGTTATGGTCAGGAAGACAATTCTTGGGTGTTTGCTTCGGACATCCATGCTAGGAGACTTATCCGTGCGTATCATAGAACTCATCCTGACCGACCTGGTTGCTCAAATGAGGGTTCGGTGACCCCTCCTCAAGGGGGGGGTACTGTTGTTAATGGGTTTGAGATGAGTTCTGAGCAGAGGCTCCCTCTGGTGGTTACAAGCGGTGCTAGTGAAGATTGTGAGGACTGGAATCAGGTGTTACTGACTGGTCTTATATAAGGGAGTCATTTTCCCATCAGGGTTGCCGGTGATCAATTGTTCTGGTCTGAATCCTTTATTCCAGTTTCCCTTGTAGCCTGCTGTGTCGTGTCTGCATCTCCTGCTAACAGATAAGACATTTTCTTCTTTTGTGTTTGTGCTATATTTTTGCATTTTGTCCTGCACTTCTGTGGGGGCCTTCAGGGTCCCCTCCGGGGGCTTCTGCCCTCTCAGTTTTGTTCAGCCACTGATGTTTGTACTTTTGCTTTTTCCAGTTTTTTCAGTGGCTGCTGTTTTGATTTTGTTACACCAGAGAACTAATTTAGGTGGTAGAGGTCGTGTGATCTCAGGTGATTTTGAAATTAGTAAGTTGGTGCTTTTTAGGGTTTTCTGGGATTGCAGTAAGTACCCTTCCTGTCCTTTTCTATTTAGTTAGTTTGGGCCCCAGCGTTTGCTCATACTATTTTCTTTCTGTGTCTGTATTTCATCTTGTCTAACCGCCATTACATGTTTGGGGGCTTTCTATTATCTTTGGGGTTCTGCTCCGGGGCAGATAGCTTTCCTATATCTATCTTTGGGTGTAGTTAGTTTCTCAGGCTGTGACGAGGCGTCTAGGACCAACGTAGGAACGCTCCACGGCTGCCTCTAGTTGTGGTGGTTAGTCAGGGTACTGCAATCTCATAGATTCCAACTGCTCTGGTGTATTGCCTTTTTTACCTTCACTCCTCAGCTACCGAAACATAACAGTCTGCTCTCAGCGATTGACAGTACTGCTCTCAGTGATTGACAGGTCTGCTCTCAGCGATTGACAGGTCTGCTCTCAGCAATTGGCAGTACTGCTCTCAGCGATTGACAGGTCTGCTCTCAGCAATTGGCAGTACTGCTATCAGTGATTGACAGGTCTGCTCTCAGCGATTGGCAGTACTGCTCTCAGCGATTGACAGGTCTGCTCTCAGCGATTGACAGGTCTGCTCTCAGCAATTGGAAGTACTGCTCTCAGCGATTGACAGGTCTGCTCTCAGCGATTGGCAGTACTGCTATCAGTGATTGACAGGTCTGCTCTCAGCAATTGGCAGTACTGCTGTCAGTGATTGACAGGTCTGCTCTCAGCGATTGACAGGTCTGCTTTCAGCAATTGGCAGTACTGCTCTCAGCGATTGGCAGGTCTGCTCTCAGCGATTGGCAGTACTGCTCTCAGCGATTGACAGGTCTGCTCTCAGCAATTGGCAGTACTGCTCACAGCGATTGGCAGTACTGCTGTCAGTGATTGACAGGTCTGCTCTCAGCGATTGGCAGTACTGCTATCAGTGATTGACAGGTCTGCTCTCAGCAATTGGCAGTACTGCTGTCAGTGATTGACAGGTCTGCTCTCAGCGATTGACAGGTCTGCTTTCAGCAATTGGCAGTACTGCTCTCAGCGATTGGCAGGTCTGCTCTCAGCGATTGGCAGTACTGCTCTCAGTGATTGACAGGTCTGCTCTCAGCGATTGACAGGTCTGCTCACAGCGATTGGCAGTACTGCTGTCAGTGATTGACAGGTCTGCTCTCAGCGATTGGCAGTACTGCTATCAGTGATTGACAGGTCTGCTCTCAGCAATTGGCAGTACTGCTGTCAGTGATTGACAGGTCTGCTCTCAGCGATTGACAGGTCTGCTTTCAGCAATTGGCAGTACTGCTCTCAGCGATTGGCAGGTCTGCTCTCAGCGATTGGCAGTACTGCTCTCAGTGATTGACAGGTCTGCTCTCAGCGATTGACAGGTCTGCTCACAGCGATTGGCAGTACTGCTGTCAGTGATTGACAGGTCTGCTCTCAGTGATTGACAGGTCTGCTCTTAGAGATTGACAGGTCTGCTCTCAGCGATTGACAGGTCTGCTCTCAGCGATTGGCAGTACTGCTGTCAGTGATTGACAGGTCTGCTCTCAGTGATTGACAGGTCTGCTCTCAGCGATTGACAGGTCTGCTCTCAGCGATTGGCAGTACTGCTATCAGTGATTGACAGGTCTGCTCTCAGCAATTGGCAGTACTGCTCTCAGCGATTGATAGGTCTGCTCTCAGCGATTGGCAGTACTGCTGTCAGTGATTGACAGGTCTGCTCTCAGCGATTGACAGGTCTGCTCTCAGCAATTGTGTAAGGTTCTTTGTCTCTTTTGACATGTTCCTTGAAACTCAGTTTTCCGTCGGCCATTTTGCTTTCTGTCTTTCTGCAGCTCTTGCCCTCAGTTAATATGGAGTTTCCAGTTTTCATGTTCCCGCCCTGATTCTCTCCCTCTTGCTTCTTAAGCAGCCTCAGCTGAACAATCAGTGCTCCTGAATCAAGCCTCAGTCAGCCTGTGACCTGACTACTGGAAACCTAGGATTTTGGACTCCAGCTATTTCCTACTGAGGAACTTTGGAACACTTTTGGACTTTGGAAACCTGCTGTCTGGTGAATCCATGTTTGCAGAGGAATTACGGTACAGAGAAGAGATCCTGAACCTGCTTGGAGAGTTATTGTAGAGCTTGAAGTTACTCTGGCCTGCTGTGTTCTCCTGCCTCTGTTCCTGCAAACTGTGTGACCTTTTCTGCATGCTTGTATGAAGTAATACAAGTCATTTCATATCAACCTATGTCTCATGTGTTTTCCTCGCACCCAAGCACAAGACGCTATAGGAACTGTACACTATACATGACAAGATTCAGGAGACAATGTTTAGTGTCTGCTGGGTCTGGGAAAGCCGTGTCTGCTGTGACTGTGGATATCAGATGTTCGTTTAATACCTTCTGTGATGACAGTGGTTGTGACTTCTCACAACCATTCCAGGTGAGCGCATTCCCTTAAATGTTACTCTGGAGTGTTACCACAGGTAAACACTATTGTTTTTTTTTTCCTTTCCTCTTCTCCTTCCAGCACTTCTGCCTTAAAAGATCTGGAAGATGGAGGCCCGCATAAAAGAGCTTTGCGGAGTGACTGATACAATCCTTGCAGATATACAGACTATAAAGACCCGTTTTGCAAGCCTACAGGACCTCACTAATCATAATTTGCAAGTGTTTGGACAAACTACTCAGGAATTACGAGCCAGGATTGAGGCTCTAGAGTAGACCCGGGCAAGGGGCGGCCCGCGGGCCGCATCCGGCCCGCCGGCTGTCCGTGACCGGACCGCGGAGGCGCTCCGGCAGTTTCAGGGCCCCGGCATCAGCTGGCACAATACTTACTCTCCGTGCCTCGCTGCTGCAGCTCCGGGCTCCACGGCGCTTCCTCTCACAGCCGGCCGCTGAATGACGTCATCATTCAGCGGCCGGCTGTGTCAGAGAGCGGGGACGCTGGACAGGTAAGACGTGTCTCTGTGTGTGTCTGTGTCTATGTAGTGCGGTGCTTTGTGTGTGTGTGTGTGTGTGTATGTATGTATGTGAGAGAGTGCTTATGTGCTGTCTGTGTGTGATGATGGGCAGGCATTGCTGATAATGGGGAGGCATGTGATTGGGATGTAGTGGGCAGATGATGATGATGTGTGATGAGGCAGTTATTGATGAATGATATAGATGGGAGTGATGATGGGCAGGCATTGATGATGATGGGGAGAAGATGATGATAATGGGCAGGCATTGATGATAATGGGAGGCATTGATGAGATGGGAGCAGGCATTGATGATGGAGATGAGATGAATGGGCAGGCATTGATGATGGGGAGAAGATGATGATATGGGCAGGTCATTGATGATGATGGGGAGAAGATGATGATAATGGGCAGGATGATGATATGGCAGCATTGATGATGGGGAGAAGATGATGATGGGCAGGCATTGCTGATAATGGGGAGGCATTGATGATGATGGGGAGAAGATGATGATAATGGGCAGGCATTGATGATAATGGGCAGGCATTGATGATGGGGAGAAGATGATGATGGGAGCATGCTGATAATGGGGAGGCATTGATGATGATGGGGAGAAGATGATGATAATGGCAGGTATTATATATAAGATACATTATATATATATTTATATTAACAGTATTGGGTAGAACGGAGTTAATTATATTAGTCCGGCCCTCTAAAACCATCCCAATTTCTCATGCGGCCCCCTGGCAAAATTAATTGCCCACCCCTGCTCTAGAGGAACGAGTCCAGGCTCCTGCCATAACCCCGAGTTCTGGGATCCCCAAGTTACCTCCTTTTCGTTTTGGCGGTGAACGTGAGAAATTCAGGGGATTTATTAACCAATGCAATCTATTTTTCTCTGCACATGCTTCACAATTTCCCACTGAACGATCCAAAGTGCTTACTATAATCATGTTGCTTACCAATAAGGCTTTGATGTGGGCAAACCCTCAGATTGAGACTGAGGATGATTGTTTGAATCACCTTGATGCTTTTATTTCAGCCATGGGGCAGGTGTTTGATGACCCTAATCGAGGTGCAACAGCTGAAGCAGCCATGTTAACTTTGCGCCAAGGTAAGCGTTCAGTAGCCGAATATGCCTTGGATTTCAGGAGATGGGCTCTTGATACCACTTGGGACACTTCCGCTAAAAAATCTATTTTTCGGAAAGGGTTGTCTCCACTGATTAAGGATGAACTTGCTCGTGCCGACCCTCCCACTGCGTTAGGTGACTTTATTAACTATTGTATCCGTATTGATGCTCGTCTGACTGAACGCAGACAAGAGAGATGGTTCGAAAATAATCGCACTAACCTTTTCCTACCTCCCTCCTCAGCTAAGGAACCTTTGAGTAGGATCACAAGGGAACCAGAACCTGAACCAATGCAGGTGGACTCTTTACAAAGACGGGTTAGTGATGCACGCAAAGAACATCGTATAAAGGAAAATCTATGTTTTTACTGTGGTAAGTCAGGGCACTTCATTATAAACTGCCCCAGCCGTTCTCGTAAGACTACTGCAGCAGTCATTCACTGTGAGTGTTGCGAGAGGAGCTCTGTCATGTCCGAGCCTCAGACTCCAGAGAGAGCTGCTGCAAGAGATCTTGATTTTTCGGACTTAAACTCTGTTAGTTCTGGGGACAATGACGGTATAAACGCTGCAATTTTTCAAATTTCCTCAGCGGTGTCCCAGCTGAGTTGTAAAATAAATAATTCTCATTGCTTCCTTTCCATCAAACTCTGGGTGGACTCAGTCTGGGTGTCTAGCTCTGCTATGATCAACTCAGGAGCAAGTGGAAATTTTATGGATATCTCCTTTGCTCTGAAACAGGGGATACGTTCAGTGAAGAAGGCTACTCCAGTACAGATGGAGACTGTGGATGGCTCCCTGCTGACCTCTGGACCAGTGGATCAGGAAACAGAGCCTTTGAGGGTCCTTATGGGTAAAGATCATCAGGAGAAAATGTCTTTTATGCTTATCTCTTCTCCCCACTTTCCCATTATTCTAGGGCTACCATGGCTGCAGGCGCAGAATCCTACGATTAACTGGGAGACGAAGGAATTACACTTTCCGGAGAAACAGATGAGCAAGGAGTTTCAGCTTGCTCTGTTCCTAAAGGAACCATGTCAGTCCCTGAACTACCAGCTGTATACCAGGACTATGTGGATTTATGTGACAAGAAGAACGCTGATCAGCTTCCTCCTCACCGTCCATATGATTGTCCAATCGAATTATTGCCTGGAGCCGAGATACCTTTTGGTAAGATCTACCCCCTAGCGGGGCCCGAGCTAAAAGCTTTGAAGGACTACATAGATGAAAATCTAGCCAAAGGCTTCATACGCCCCTCTTCATCTCCCGCAGGTGCACCCATCTTCTTTGTGAAGAAGAAAGATGGATCTCTGAGACCCTGCATAGACTATAGGGAACTCAATAAGGTTACTATTAGAAACCGTTATCCATTGCCTTTAATCCCTGAGTTGTTGGAGAGAGTGCGGCACGCCAAAATTTTCTCTAAACTGGATCTCCATGGGGCCTATAACTTGGTCCGTATTAGACCTGGGGATGAATGGAAGACTGCATTCAGGTCACGCTATGGACACTTCGAATATCTAGTTATGCCTTTTGGTCTGAGTACCGCCCCAGCCACTTTCCAACACTTGGTGAATGACATCTTCAGGGATCTCCTAGATACATTTGTGGTGATTTATCTGGATGATATTCTAATTTTTTCTAACTCCACAGAGGAACATCATGGACATGTGAGAATGGTCTTAGAACGCCTAAGACAAAACCATCTCTACATCAAACTTGAAAAGTGTGAATTCCATAGGACCGAAATTCAATTTCTGGGGTATGTACTATCTACGCAAGGGATTAGTATGGATGGAAGCAAGACCCAAGCCATCAAGGATTGGCCAATTCCTAGAAATGTGAAGGAGGTGCAGCGCTTCATCGGGTTTGCCAACTTCTATAGACGTTTCATTAGGAATTTCTCTGAGGTAGTGTCACCTATCACCCAACTTACCCGGAAACAGTCTAGGTTCTCCTGGACCCCGCAAGCTCAGGAAGCATTTTCCTGTTTAAAGGACAAATTTACCACCGCACCTATCTTAGTACATCCCAACCCCGAGCTTGCCTTCATAATAGAGGTGGATGCTTCAGACTGTGCCGTTGGAGCTATACTCTCTCAGAGAACAGGTGAGAAGAATGTCTTGCATCCCTGTGCCTTCTTTTCCCAGCAGTTGTCTTCGGCTGAGAGGAACTACGATGTGGGCAATAGAGAATTGTTGGCCATTATTGCCGCCTTCAAGGAATGGAGACACCTTCTTCAGGGTGCTGCACAGCAAATAGTCGTCCTGACAGACCATCGTAACCTTGAATTTATCAGGTCGGCTAAGTGCCTGACTCCTCGCCAGGCTCGCTGGAATCTTTTCCTAAACCAATTTAATTTTGTCATTTCTTATAGACCAGGATCGCGCAATGGAAAGGCTGATGCACTCTCTAGGATTCATTCAGCAGAGACACGTCCACTTACTCCTCCTAAGACTATTCTTCCTGACTCTAGATTCCTGGGAGTGATTCATAATCAAGACCTACTTAAGGACATCAAGGAAGCATACCATGCGGATTCTTTGTTGGCTCAACCCCCAAGGGACGTAAGTCTTGTCTTTAAGAATGGTGTGTGGATTCAGGGACAACGTCTGTATATACCTGAAACAGTCAGATTGAGAGTATTGCAACTCATCCACGATTCCAAGATAGCCGGGCATAGGGGAATTCTAAAGACACAAGAATTTCTTTCTCATTTCTTTTGGTGGCCCACTTACAGGAAAGATGTTTTAAACTATGTCACTTCATGTGAAGTCTGTGCAAGATGCAAAACACCTCGCTCCTCACCAACTGGTCTGTTACAACCTCTTCCCACCCCGTCCCGCCCGTGGGGATCCATTTCTATGGACTTCATTGTGGAGTTACCAACCTCTCAAGGGAAGAACACCATTCTAGTGTTGGTTGATCGTCTAACAAATGCAGCTCATTTTATCCCTTGTGTCGGCTTACCCACTGCAAAACAGACATCAGACTCGATGATTAAGAATGTGTTTCGCTTACATGGAGTACCGGATGAGGTCATTTCGGATCGAGGGGTGCAATTCACTTCAAGGTTTTGGCAAAATTTCTGTGCAGCATTGGACATTAAAGTAAACCTTTCTTCTGCTTTTCATCCCCAGACTAATGGACAGACAGAACGAACCAATCAGACCCTGTAGCAGTATCTCCGCTGCTTTATCTGCCACCTACAAGATGATTGGGTGGATCTACTTCCACTGGCTGAGTTCTCTTATAATAACTCTCAGAGCGCCTCCACTAAGCAGTCTCCTTTTTACTCCAATCTAGGTTATCATCCTAACATTCTTCCTCGATTTCCCATAGATACGCCCTTGCCGGCAGTGGCTGAAAGAATCACTTCTTTACAAAAGAATATGGATCTTCTAAAGGAAAATCTAGAATTGGCTCAGGAAAGGTACAAGAAAGCAGCAGATAAATTTCGTAAACCTGCACCAGCTTTCAAGGTAGGAGATTTGGTCTGGCTGTCAACCAGAAATCTTAAAATAAAGATTCCATCGTCTAAATTGGGACATAAGTACATTGGACCTTATAAGATCAGTAAGATTATAAGTGCTGTTGCTTGTCGTCTTCAACTGCCCAGAACTATGAGAATCCACCCAGTCTTTCATGTATCCCTACTAAAGGCTGCAACACCCAATACGTTTCCTGGACGCTCTTCTCCTTGCCCTGACTCAGTGCTGGTCGATGGTCAGGAAGAATTTATGGTGGAAAGGATTCTAGATTCCAGGTTGTACAGAAATCAGTTGCAATATTTGATTAAATGGCAGGGCTACCCAGTGGAGGACAACTCATGGGAACCAGTCAATAATGTAAATGCTCCTTGCCTGCTCCGCCAGTTTCATCAGAGGTACCCTGACAAGCCTGGTCTGAGGTCAACCGGAGGTTGTCCTTAAGGGGGGAGTAATGTAAGGTTCTTTGTCTCTTTTGACATGTTCCTTGAAACTCAGTTTTCCGTCGGCCATTTTGCTTTCTGTCTTTCTGCAGCTCTTGCCCTCAGGTAATATGGAGTTTCTAGTTTTCATGTTCCCGCCCTGATTCTCTCCCTCTTGCTTCTTAAGCAGCTCAGCTGAACAATCAGTGCTCCTGAATCAAGCCTCAGTCAGTCTGTGACCTGACTCCTGGAAACCTTGGACTTGTACTCCAGCTATTTCCTACTGAGGAACTTTGGAACACTTTTGGACTCTGGAAACCTGCTGTTTGGTGAATCCATGTTTGCAGAGGAATTACGGTACAGAGAAGAGATCCTGAACCTGCTTGGAGAGTTATTGTAGAGCTTGAAGTTACTTTGGCCTGCTGTGTTCTCCTGCCTCTGTTCCTGCAAACTGTGTGACCTTTTCTGCATGCTTGTATGAAGTAATACAAGTCATTTCATATCAACCTATGTCTCATGTGTTTTCCTCGCACCCAAGCACAAGACGCTATAGGAACTGTACACTATACATGACAGATTGACAGGTCTGCTCTCAGCGATTGGCAGTACTGCTCTCAGCGATTGACAGGTCTGCTCTCAGCGATTGACAGGTCTGCTCTCAGCGATTGGCAGTACTGCTCTCAGTGATTGACAGGTCTGCTCTCAGCGATTGGCAGTACTGCTGTCAGCGATTGACAGGTCTGCTCTCAGCGATTGACAGGTCTGCTCTCAGCGATTGACAGGTCTGCTCTCAGTGATTGACAGGTCTGCTCTCAGTGATTGGCAGTATTGCTGTCAGTGATTGACAGGTCTGCTCTCAGCGATTGACAGGTCTGCTCTCAGCGATTGACAGGTCTGCTCTCAGCGATTGGCAGTACTGCTGTCAGTGATTGACAATATTGCATTTATGACCGCTATCCATGATGGACAGTACTGCAATACCATGGTATTATTATTTTTTTTGTTGCAAAGTTATAAGGGTTAAAAGTTGACCAGCGATTTCTCATTTTTACAGCACCATTTTTTTTAGGGACCACATCACATTTGAAGTCACTTTGAGGGGTCTATATGATAGAAAATACCCAAAAGTGATACCATTCTAAAAACTGCACCCCTCAAGGTGCTCAAAACCACATTCAAGAAGTTTATTAACCCTTTACTTGTTTCATAGGAGCTGAGGCAATGTGGAAGGAAAAAATTAACATTTAACTTTTTTTGCAAAAACTTTACTTCAGAACCAATTTTTTTTATTTTCGCAAGTGTTAAAAGAGAAAATGAAAAACAAAATTTGTTGTCCAATTTCTCCTGAATACGCCGATACCCCATGTGTGTGGGTAAACCACTTCTTGGGCGCACGGCAGCAAGGGAAGGAGCGACATTTGATGTGATAGCGATCACATCAGAGCAGAGAGAAATTAAAGGGAGAATCGCGGCTTTTTTTGCGGTCGCTGTTATATGGTTAATAATGGCGATCGCAAAAGCGGGGTCAGTAAAAACTGACCTGAATCATGTTCTCTGGGGTCTCAGCTATCCCCCAATTGCCGAGACCCCGCAGAAAATCCGACACTGGGGGGCGCTATATACTTTCTCCACGGCGCTGTGGCTTAAGTACCCTTAACTATCGCTGTTAAAAGGTTGTTAAGGGGTTAAATAAATAAAAAAATGAAAGCGAAAATAAAAAATGAAAATTAGCTGCATCCTAAAGGGGTAAAGAGAATGCTGTGAGCCTGTATGTAATCACTGTATTGAGAAGGTGGAATACATGGCTGATCTAGGAAATATGGCGCTCATTAGTTTAGATTTTGGCTCGTTCTAGGATCCATTTCTAGTTTTGACCAATAGACAAATCCACGTGGAAACGCGAGAAATTAAGTGTTTCTCACATCAGAAACCTGTCAGAAATAAAGTCTGGCATATGTTACTGTAAGCGGCATGGAGAGAAAGGACAAAGAGAACGTAGGAGCCTGGAATGGACGGAAAGATGCCGAGATGGGAGCAGTTTGTCACTTTTTAGACATTTTATTTTCATCCCACAGTAACTAGTAATGGCGCCAGTTATGCCGTCCTTGTGATAAGTTCAAAACCGTGAAAAGGAGACTTTCTGACTCCACAGCACTGAATCATCAGCTGATTGAATGCCGTCCTACATTTTCCTTTTTTTTGTCAAAATGGCTGACATCACAAATAAAGCCGTGCTGCTGTAGCTCCACTACAGAGACTATCAGGCACGTTCATTGGTATTTGTGACCAATGATTTCCGGAGCAAACACTGGATCCCTGGAGAAGTGTAATGGAGACATTTTGGGAGTAGCAAGTATATCACAAATATAACATGTGCCATCATTAAATGTTTGTATGGACGGTTTGTTGGTGCGGTCACTTTGCGATCGCAATAGCGTCTTGCGTCGCAAGTGCGATTAGTTTATAGCGTACGTACGTCGTGACGTCATGACGCTGGCGTCGTTCATGCGGCGTTAATAATATCTTGTGATTATGGCGGGAAGGCAGCGTGCAGCAGCCTGGGGGGACGCAGAGGTGTGGTACCACATCAAAAAATGTGATGCATGGGACTATGAGTGCAGCATCCCGACGGCGCGTCCCATGCATCACAAAAAGGCAGTCCTGCGCCGGATCCAGAGGGGCCTTGCTCGGCTTTTCAGGGTGCAGAGGACTACGAAGCAGATAAGAAAGAAGCTGGCGGACCTGCGCTACCGGTCGAGCGATAAGGGTCGGCAGCATCCGTGCACAGCTTCGGAGGCATCGTGGTGAGTGTTGGTGAGGGTATCTGGAGAGGCTAGGTTAAGGTTGTGACAGGACTACCAGTAGTGATGGGGTTACAGGCATTGACGGAAGTACTGGCAGTGATGGGGTTATGGACAGTGACGGGAGTACCATTAGTGATGGGGTGACGGACAGTATAGTCCTCCATACAGTATTATGGGCACCACATAGTGCGCCATACAGAATGGGCGCATATGTGCTCCATATGATGCTCCATATATAAATGTGATGTTCCATAAATAATGAACTCCATATGATGCTCTAGTATATGATGGGCCCCATATATAATTCTCCAGTGTATGATGTTCCCAGGAGAATGCACAGAAAAGGTAATTACAAAACACCTGATAAGCACACAACACTTGACGTTTTTCCTGGTTCAACCAGGGGGAGCCCTTGAGACAGCAGTCAGCTAAAGACAATCTAGCTGAACGCTAGAGGAGTTGTTGGTGTTACCTCAGGGAGAGCAGACATGAGATCTCTGAACGGAGTTACCTCAGACACGCTGGGAGGGAGAAACCCCTGTCAGATTAGCCTGAGGGCTGAGGAAGACTGAAGCGACATCTGCTGCTGCCTGTGCTCCTATTAAGGTGTGTGTGGGACGACAGGCGAGTGGTGAACAAAGGAAAGAGTGACATAGGTGACATAGCATCTTCACTCAACTTAACCGGACACCGGGTCCGAAGTATTGCTAGAACCTTTACGGCTAGTGAGAGAAAACCGGAATCCCTGCTGGACTTCAGGTCGCAGAGGGGCCCTTCTGTGCTGATACGTAACCGGGGTTAGGAAGACGGAGTCTGGCAGGTACCGCCATAAAGACACTGTTCTGTCCACAAAAAGACCTCATCACCAGATCAGCCGGGCGTAGAGAGGAGAAGGAGTTAAACTTCGCTTCACGCAGGTTAGGACTCATACACATTAAGAGAAAGGAGGCCTTAAACCTACACAGTGAATACCTGGATGTGCATTCTCCACCCTGAGCAGCTTCCCGGGGCATACCTGCAGATACCATCAGTAAAGGTATGGAAAGAGACTGACTTGTGTGTGACTGACTTATTACCTGCTCCCCTGCACCGCCATATCACCCTGAGGGATCCATCCAGTCTCGCCTGTGGGAGACTTAACACCTTGCTGCCCCAACCCTCAGAGGATTCACCCTGCAGTGCTGGTCACCCTGATCAGAAACCACAGGTGGCGTCACAAACTATTACTACAATCCCCTGTAAATATCCCCCTTTGAATGAGCGCCCAGGGCAACGGACCGAGCTGTGCTACTTGTGACATTCCCCATAGACTTCAACGAGCTCGGTGCCGAGTACCCCATAACCCTGGTAGTACGTGAGCGTCTCATCTTTGGCGTCACGAACAGGATAAGGAGCTTACAATTTGTGAGTCCTGTGTTGCCTAATTGGACTGTTTTTGTGCAAGAGACTGTGTTACTGCTGTTTTGTGATTTTTGGCGCCAATTGTCCGCCATTGCCCGCCAAAGTACAGCACTACAGCGCAAGGAGAAGGGGCGTACCTGCAGAAAGCGCGCGGAGTCCCGGACACGCCACCAACGCTGACGCGGCGGCAGGTCCTTCCCCATCGCTGTGCCTGGCGGAGCTGCAGCCTTCAGGAAAAGGTAGGCCACGCTGAACTAGGGGGGGCGCAGACATGTTGCAGCCGCAAGCTGACAGCGCTGCCGAGGGCGACCACTCCAATGACACTCGCCGGCGCTGCAGCGCAGGACGGAATCGCTGGCCCCTCACCAGGTCCAGTGGCCCCGATAATACCGCTGACGCTCCCATACTTGCCTGGAGCAAAGTGGCTCCCTCAGTATAGCGGTAAGCCGGATACCCTGTCAGGGTTCAAGCGCAAAATATGCAGCATACTGGACATGTACCCTATGACAGAGAAGCAAAGAGCTGCAGTAGTATTAGGACAATTGGCTGGTGCTGCAGAGAGGGAGGTAGAGACTTGGACAGCTGGAGACCAGGAATCAGTGCTTTCAATTTTATTAAAGCTACAGACTATTTTTGAGGACCGCACTGAAACAGATCTCCGGATGACGTTTTACCAATGCTCCCAGAGACCAGATGACAGTATTAGGGACTACGCCTGCCGACTACAGGGGGCCCTGCGAGCTCTCAAACAGGTTAACCCTATAAGTGCCATTAATGAAAGCAAAATGTTGAAGGAACAGTTTGTACGGGGACTGAGGTCCCAAGCTGAAAGCAGGACTGTGCACTGGTGGTCCTTGGATCATCCTGACGCTACCTTTGATGCCCTAAAAGATATGGCTATAAAAGGACTGCGACCCCTGGAGAAGCCTGAGGTGGCAACCCAGTATCACCCGGGTGAAGCCACTCTAAAGCCGGCAGCATCCACCTTTTCCCCGCTGGTGGCGGAAGCCAAAACGCAGGTGGCGCCCCCTACTGAGTTGGACTGTCTGCGCTCAGAAGTGCGCCAGCTGACTAAAAACCTGGCCGCTGTAATGAGTGCCCTGCAACTGCGGAAGGAAGAAGGAGGAAAGATCCTGCTAGCCAACTGCCCAGAGGATGTCCCTTGGATGAACCGGAGGAAAAGGAGGACGTCGCCCCACCGAAGGAGGACAACGCCACCCCCAGGAGCGACCCCTGATCAGCACCATCCTCGCCGAGAGATCATCTGCTACCGTTGCAACAGAAGAGGTCATCTAGCCCAACAGTGTCCTTTAAACGAGCAGATCCTGGGTCCGAGGGCCAACACCCAGGAATAGACTCATCAGGCCCCTCAGACTGGAACCGCAGGTTTGTGGGAGGAAGACCCTACCTGTCCATCATCGCAATCCCTGCCCTGCTGGACACTGGGTCTCAGGTGACCATCATACCTGATGCCCTTAATAATAAGTTTTGGTCCATGGACAGTCTCTAGCTCCCGAGCCCTGACTTTGCTGTATACGCCTCTAATGGTCTCCCTGTTGAAATACTCGGAGCCAAAAACGTGGACGTAAAGGTGGGCAGAGTGGAGCTGAAGGATCAAGGACTAAGCCATACAAGGACTGAACCCTGGCCCTCTTATCATTTTCTTACTATTTTGGCACTGGACTGTTTCTGAGCGACGTTTTGAAAAAGGCTAAAGTTTAGCCGAAACGTTATATATGTTCGCTCTTTTCTTTTTGTCCTTATTTGTTGCCATAATCAGTTTGCATAATAAATGTCAACTAGACTTTGAAAACCCATTTTTTCTTCTCAGAGTGCGGTGTATTGATTCATCAAGTATGGGATGAAACTGAAGCCTTCAAAGTGCCATCTGCTCAAACGAAAGGTACAGTACTTGGGACATATTGTCAGCTCAGAAGGAGTAGCGCCAGACCCCGAGAAGGTCACTGCCATCCAGAAATGGCCGGAGCCGAAGAATCTCAAGGAGGTGCACCAGTTCCTGGGACTGACAGGTTACTACCGGAGGTTTGTAAAGGACTACACCAAGAAAGCAGCGCCTCTGCAGGACCTCCTGGTAGGACAACCCCTCAAGAGCAGAAATCCTCCATTCCACTGGGGTAAAGAACAAGCTGAGGCATTCAAGGAGATGAAGGAGATCCTGACAGGCGATGAAATCTTAGCCTATCCTGATTACAGCCAGCCGTTCCTGCTGTATACTGATGCCAGCAATGAAGGATTGGGAGCTGTCCTCAGTCAGAAGCAAAATGGCCAAGAAAAAGTCATCGCATATGCAAGCAGGAAGCTCCGGCCGACCGAGAGAAACCCAGAGAACTATAGCAGCTTCAAGTTGGAGTTCCTGGCGCTGGTCTGGGCCATTACAGAAAGATTCAAGCATTACCTAGCCTCCAGCAAGTTCACTGCGTACACAGACAATAACCCCTTGACACATCTTGAAACAGCCAAGCTGGGAGCCATGGAGCAACGTTGGATGGCTCGGCTGTCGAACTATCAATTTACCATCAAGTACAGGGCGGGCCGTAAGAACGCCAACGCTGACGCCTTGTCCAGAATGCCGCATGAATCCGACATGGAAGAAGAATCGGATGACCTAGAAGAGATTGAGCTACCTGCATTCCACAGAAATGGGATGATCCATGAACAACGAGCCTACAGGAAGCAGCGTGGTGAGATGTTAAACCCTTTACCTCACCACAGCTGGAAGGAGACCCAGAACAGTGACCCGGTTGTCAGCCACATCAAGGAACTGATAACTCAGGAAGGTTCCTCCTTGGAGAAGGATGCGTCTCAACAAGTGAAGCAGCTGTGGAATGAGAGAAGCCGGCTGTTCATCTACCGAGAGAAGCGGTGCCGAAGGTACCTCAACCCCAGAACCCATGAGATGGTGTGGCAGATAGTAGTGCCAAGAACAGACATCCAGATGGTGATGGAAGCCTACCACGATCGAGCGGGGCACTTTGGCTGGAAGAAGTTGGAAACCCTGCTGAAGTGTCGTTTCTACTGGGCGGGAATGCGAAGTTCCATCGAGAAATGGTGTAAAAACTGTGCGTCCTGTAGCCTCCGAAGAAAAGACTACAGTAGCCAGAAAGCACCCCTGCAACCCATCAAGACGACTCGTCCCTTGGAGATCGTGGCATTGGACCATGTCAAGTTGTCACCAAGTCGGTCAGGATACTCGTATGCCCTGACGATGGTGGATCACTACTCCAGGTTCCTGGTGGTCGCCCCTGTCAAAGATCTGACAGCTGAAACAGCAGCGAAGACGTTTCAGGCGTATTTCTGCAGACCCCATGGATATCCAGAGCAAGTGCTAACTGATCAAAGTCCTGCATTTGAAGCCGAACTGTTTAAGGAATTCTGTCACTTGTACGGGTGTAAGAAGATAAGAACGACACCGTACCACCCCCAAACCAATGGTCTCTGTGAGAAGATGAATCACATAGTAATTGATCTGCTGAAGACGGTACCACTTGAGGAGAGGAATCGGTGGCCAGAACTACTACCTGACCTGGTAGATCTGTATAATCACATACCAGTGAGTTCCACCAACTGCACTCCAGCCTACCTTATGCGAGCAAGACCAGGAAAGCTGCCCATGGATTTGGAACTTGGTGTTGTAGAACCAGAAGCTGATGTTACTACTGAAGATTGGGACACGAACCGACAGGAACAGTACAGGAGAGTACAAGCCTGCGTGGAAGAGAGTCTCAATAAAGTAAGGGATAAGCAACAGGAGAACTACAACAAAAGTGCGCCAGCTAAGCCTTTTATGCCTGGAGAAATTGTGCTAAAAAGAAAAAGAAGAATGCACAAATTGGATGATCAGTGGGAACAAGAGCCATATGTCGTGCAAAATTCCAAATTTGACAACAGGAAAACCTGTACCATTAGCAAAGATGGAGGAAAAACGACCACCACGGTATCCAGAGATCACCTAAAACTGTGTCCAGACCTGTTAAAACTTCCCGAGGAAGAACTTGTTATGGAAAAAGAGAAATCTGGTGAAGTCATACACACGGACCTAGGAGATTTTCCTGCAGATTGGCCTTGTATCGGAGACGCTGTGATTATTCCAGTACTTCAATTTTACCAACCACAAGAAGCGCTTCAACATCCAGTTGAGCCAGTTGCCGCAGCAGAAGAAATAGTTCAAGAGGAACCTGCTCCTGTAGCACCTCCAGAAGTAGAGTCTCAAGAAATGGAACTTCAAGACGTGGAACTACCAGAAGAATCCCCTGACGAAATAGAACCGCATCGCCCAGCCACAAGTATGCTTGCCAGATCCATAGAAAGGTTAAGGCAGTATTACAGTTTGCCAGCACGCAGAACAGATAGGCCAGAGGCTACTATACCTGACACCACACCACGTAGGTCAGTACGTACAACGAAAGGAAGGTTACCTGTTAGGTACCAAGAGTAGTCCTAGCAAACTAGTCTAGTATGACCCAGACAGGGTTTACTTAATTGTACAAAGTTATGAAGAGAATTCATTTCGTTGAGAATGTTATATGATGATAATGTTTACATGCTAAAGTGATTTTTCTAGAAATGTTCTTATGCCAAGGACTGCGTGCTGAGGACTCTTGCAGCACAGAACTTTAGTTGTAAATAGTTAGCACTTCGGTGCCCCATCTTGGTTTTACATAAAGCCATACAACCTCAGAAGAAAAACCCGTATGGTGTGGCCTTGAGTGAGGTCTGCAGCAATGAAGTCCTGCAGCCCACCCAGGACCCACGTGGGAGGTTTTTGGTGCGGGTCCTCCACAAGAATCTTGTCTTGTATTTATTGATGTGAAAAGTATTTTGATATTTTTCTAATTGCACTTGTACAAAATGTAACGTTAAAGTGTCCTTACCTCCCGCAAGGGATGAGTTATGTTTATAGTTATGTTGTTAATGTTATTAAAAAAAAATTGTCTTTTTCCTATTTCAGCCCGGGAGTGCTGACGATAACTAGGGGGGATGTGTGGCCCAGCTGCGCTTGGTACACATGTTCCCAGGAGAATGCACAGAAAAGGTAATTACAAAACACCTGATAAGCACACAACACTTGACGTTTTTCCTGGTTCCACCAGGGGGAGCCCTTGAGACAGCAGTGAGCTAAAGACAATCTAGCTGAACGCTAGAGGAGTTGTTGGTGTTACCTCAGGGAGAGCAGACACGAGATCTCTGAACGGAGTTACCTCAGACACGCTGGGAGGGAGAAACCCCTGTCAGATTAGCCTGAGGGCTGAGGAAGACTGAAGCGACATCTGCTGCTGCCTGTGCTCCTATTAAGGTGTGTGTGGGACGACAGGCGAGTGGTGAACAAAGGAAAGAGTGACATAGGTGACATAGCATCTTCACTCAACTTAACCGGACACCGGGTCCGAAGTATTCCTAGAACCTTTACGGCTAGTGAGAGAAAACCGGAATCCCTGCTGGACTTCAGGTCGCAGAGGGGCCCTTCTGTGCTGATACGTAACCGGGGTTAGGAAGACGGAGTCTGGCAGGTACCGCCATAAAGACACTGTTCTGTCCACAAAAAGACCTCATCACCAGATCAGCCGGGCGTAGAGAGGAGAAGGAGTTAAACTTCGCTTCACGCAGGTTAGGACTCATACACATTAAGAGAAAGGAGGCCTTAAACCTACACAGTGAATACCTGGATGTGCATTCTCCACCCTGAGTAGCTTCCCAGGGCATTCCTGCAGATACCATCAGTAAAGGTATGGAAAGAGACTGACTTGTGTGTGACTGACTTATTACCTGCTCCCCTGCACCGCCATATCACCCTGAGGGATCCATCCAGTCTCGCCTGTGGGAGACTTAACACCTTGCTGCCCCAACCCTCAGAGGATTCACCCTGCAGCGCTGGTCACCCTGATCAGAAACCACAGGTGGCGTCACGAACTATTACTACAATCCCCTGTAAATATCCCCCTTTGAATGAGCGCCCAGGGCAACGGACCGAGCTGTGCTACTTGTGACATTCCCCATAGACTTCAACGGGCTCGGTGCCGAGTACCCCATAACCCTGGTAGTACGTGAGCGTCTCATCTTTGGCGTCACGAACAGGATAAGAAGCTTACAATTTGTGAGTCCTGTGTTGCCTAATTGAACTGTTTTTGTGCAAGAGACTGTGTTACTGCTGTTTTGTGATTTTTGGCGCCAATTGTCCGCCATTGCCCGCCAAAGTACAGCGCTACAGCGCAAGGAGAAGGGGCGTACCTGCAGAAAGCGCGCGGAGTCCCGGACACGCCCCCAACGCTGACGCGGCGGCAGGTCCTTCCCCATCGCTGTGCCTGGCGGAGCTGCAGCCTTCAGGAAAAGGTAGGCCACGCTGAACTAGGGGGGCGCAGACATGTCGCAGCCGCAAGCTGACAGCGCGGCCGAGGGCGACCACTCCAATGACACTCGCCGGCGCTGCAGCGCAGGACGGAATCGCTGGCCCCTCACCAGGTCCAGTGGCCCCGATAATACCGCTGACGCTCCCATACTTGCCTGGAGCAAAGTGGCTCCCTCAGTATAGCGGTGAGCCGGATACCCTGTCAGGGTTCAAGTGCAAAATATGCAGCATACTGGACATGTACCCTATGACAGAGAAGCAAAGAGCTGCAGTAGTATTAGGACAATTGGCTGGTGCTGCAGAGAGGGAGGTAGAGACTTGGACAGCTGCAGACCAGGAATCAGTGCTTTCAATTTTCTTAAAGCTACAGACTATTTTTGAGGACCGCACTGAAACAGATCTCCGGATGACGTTTTACCAATGCTCCCAGAGACCAGATGACAGTATTAGGGACTACGCCTGCCGACTACAGGGGGCCCTGCGAGCTCTCAAACAGGTTAACCCTATAAGTGCCATTAATGAAAGCAAAATGTTGAAGGAACAGTTTGTACGGGGACTGAGGTCCCAAGCTGAAAGCAGGACTGTGCACTGGTGGTCCTTGGATCATCCTGACGCTACCTTTGATGCCCTAAAAGATATGGCTATAAAAGGACTGCGACCCCTGGAGAAGCCTGAGGTGGCAACCCAGTATCACCCGGGTGAAGCCACTCTAAAGCCGGCAGCATCCACCTTTTCCCCGCTGGTGGCGGAAGCCAAAACGCAGGTGGCGCCCCCTACTGAGTTGGACTGTCTGCGCTCAGAAGTGCGCCAGCTGACTAAAAACCTGGCCGCTGTAATGAGTGCCCTGCAACTGCGGAAGGAAGAAGGAGGAAAGATCCTGCTAGCCAACTGCCCAGAGGATGTCCCTTGGATGAACCGGAGGAAAAGGAGGACGTCGCCCCACCGAAGGAGGACAACGCCACCCCCAGGAGCGACCCCTGATCAGCACCATCCTCGCCGAGAGATCATCTGCTACCGTTGCAACAGAAGAGGTCATCTAGCCCAACAGTGTCCTTTAAACGAGCAGATCCTGGGTCCGAGGGCCAACACCCAGGAATAGACTCATCAGGCCCCTCAGACTGGAACCGCAGGTTTGTGGGAGGAAGACCCTACCTGTCCATCATCGCAATCCCTGCCCTGCTGGACACTGGGTCTCAGGTGACCATCATACCTGATGCCCTTAATAATAAGTTTTGGTCCATGGACAGTCTCCAGCCCCGGAGCCCTGACTTTGCTGTATACGCCTCTAATGGTCTCCCTGTTGAAATACTCGGAGCCAAAAACGTGGACGTAAAGGTGGGCAGAGTGGAGCTGAAGGATCAAGGACTTTTAGTAGTAAAGACTGTAAATGAGGAAAATGGCTTAAATGTGGTTTTAGGTACTAACATTATTAGTAACTGTCTGGGAGAAGTTGTGTTTTTGCTCAAACAGCTCGCTGAAGTTGCCAAGCCAAAGCAAAAGGGAGTGATCCAGAGGGAGATCCGGGCCCTGATGTGCCAGCAGCAAGCGAAGCTGACAGATGGTGAAATTGGTAATGTACGGGTGACAGACCCGAACCCCATTGTGATACCCCCAATGAGTGAAATGCTTATATGGTGTAGAGCAGCAATAGGTCTGAGAGGACAGAACTACCAAGCAGTAGTCGAGCCCCATTGTTCAGAGCACAGACCTACACTCTTGACTGCTAGAGGGGTAGTGGAAGTAAGAAATGGGAGAGTACCAGTACGTCTTCTCAACTGGGGAGAAGATGAAGTGAATTTACCACGTTATGCCACAGTTGCTAAATTACATGCCGTAGATAACAACTCCATTCTCACGTCAGAGTCCTTAGCCTCCCGCCAACCAGCGGAGGATAATGACCCAGCAACCCAGGTGGAGGATTGGTGTCAGCAGCTCCATGTCGGGACAGACACCACTCCCGCCCACCAGAAACAGGGAGTACTACGGGTGGTACAGGAGTACACACAGGTATTTAGCAAACACCCACTTGACTTTGGGACAATTAAGGGAGTACAGCATCATATCCCTACAGGCAGTCATCCTATCAAAGAGCGGTACAGGCCTATACCTCCAGCACACTACCAGAAAGCTAAGGAAATGTTGCGTGACATGAAGGAAGCAGGGGTGATAAGGGATAGTTGTAGTCCCTGGGCAGCACCTCTAGTCCTAGTTAAGAAAAAGGATGGAAGCATGAGAATGTGTGTAGATTACAGACAAGTAAATCGCATAACACATAAAGATGCATACCCTTTACCACGCATTGAGGAATCCTTAGCTGCCTTAAAAACTGCTAACTACTTTTCCACCCTCGACCTCACTAGTGGGTACTGGCAAGTAGCTGTGGCTGAGGAGGATCAGGAGAAGACGGCTTTCACCACCCCAATGGGACTCTGTGAGTTTGACAGAATGCCGTTTGGACTCAGCAGTGCCCGGGAACATTCCAGAGAGTGATGGAGAGCTGCCTGGGACATCTCAACTTTGAAACCGTGTTGCTGTACCTGGACGACGTAATTGTGTACTCCAAGACGTATGAGGATCATCTGAAGCACCTGGCAGAGGTATTCGAGTCACTGTCCAAGTATTGGATGAAACTGAAGCCTTCAAAGTGCCATCTGCTCAAACGAAAGGTACAGTACTTGGGACATATTGTCAGCTCAAAAGAAGTAGCGCCAGACCCGAGAAGGTCACTGCCATCCAGAAATGGCCGGAGCCGAAGAATCTCAAGGAGGTGCGCCAGTTCCTGGGACTGACAGGTTACTACCGGAGGTTTGTAAAGGACTACACCAAGAAAGCAGCGCCTCTGCAGGACTCCTGGTAGGACAACCCCTCAAGAGCAGAAATCCTCCATTCCACTGGGGTAAAGAACAAGCTGAGGCATTCAAGGAGATGAAGGAGATCCTGACAGGCGATGAAATCTTAGCCTATCCTGATTACAGCCAGCCGTTCCTGCTGTATACTGATGCCAGCAATGAAGGATTGGGAGGTGTCCTCAGTCAGAAGCAAAATGGCCAAGAAAAAGTCATCGCATATGCAAGCAGGAAGCTCCGGCCGACCGAGAGAAACCCAGAGAACTATAGCAGCTTCAAGTTGGAGTTCCTGGCGCTGGTCTGGGCCATTACAGAAAGATTCAAGCATTACCTAGCCTCCAGCAAGTTCACTGCGTACACAGACAATAACCCCTTGACACATCTTGAAACAGCCAAGCTGGGAGCCATGGAGCAACGTTGGATGGCTCGGCTGTCGAACTATTAATTTACCATCAAGTACAGGGCGGGCCGTAAGAACGCCAAAGCTGACGCCTTGTCCAGAATGCCGCATGAATCCGACATGGAAGAAGAATCGGATGACCTAGAAGAGATTGAGCTACCTGCATTCCACAGAAATGGGATGATCCATGAACAACGAGCCTACAGGAAGCAGCGTGGTGAGATGTTAAACCCTTTACCTCACCACAGCTGGAAGGAGACCCAGAACAGTGACCCGGTTGTCAGCCACATCAAGGAACTGATAACTCAGGAAGGTTCCTCCTTGGAGAAGGATGCGTCTCAACAAGTGAAGCAGCTGTGGAATGAGAGAAGCCGGCTGTTCATCTACCGAGAGAAGCGGTGCCGAAGGTACCTCAACCCCAGAACCCATGAGATGGTGTGGCAGATAGTAGTGCCAAGAACAGACATCCAGATGGTGATGGAAGCCTACCACGATCGAGCGGGGCACTTTGGCTGGAAGAAGTTGGAAACCCTGCTGAAGTGTCGTTTCTACTGGGTGGGAATGCGAAGTTCCATCGAGAAATGGTGTAAAAACTGTGCGTCCTGTAGCCTCCGAAGAAAAGACTACAGTAGCCAGAAAGCACCCCTGCAACCCATCAAGACGACTCGTCCCTTGGAGATCGTGGCATTGGACCATGTCAAGTTGTCACCAAGTCGGTCAGGATACTCGTATGCCCTGACGATGGTGGATCACTACTCCAGGTTCCTGGTGGTCGCCCCTGTCAAAGATCTGACAGCTGAAACAGCAGCGAAGACGTTTCAGGCGTATTTCTGCAGACCCCATGGATATCCAGAGCAAGTGCTAACTGATCAAGGTCCTGCATTTGAAGCCGAACTGTTTAAGGAATTCTGTCACTTGTACGGGTGTAAGAAGATAAGAACCACACCGTACCACCCCCAAACCAATGGTCTCTGTGAGAAGATGAATCACATAGTTATTGATCTGCTGAAGACTGTACCACTTGAGGAGAGGAATCGGTGGCCAGAACTACTACCTGACCTGGTAGATCTGTATAATCACATACCAGTGAGTTCCACCAACTGCACTCCAGCCTACCTTATGCGAGCAAGACCAGGAAAGCTGCCCATGGATTTGGAACTTGGTGTTGTAGAACCAGAAGCTGATGTTACTACTGAAGATTGGGACACGAACCGACAGGAACAGTACAGGAGAGTACAAGCCTGCGTGGAAGAGAGTCTCAATAAAGTAAGGGAAAGCAACAGGAGAACTACAACAAAAGTGCGCCAGCTAAGCCTTTTATGCCTGGAGAAATTGTGCTAAAAAGAAAAAGAAGAATGCACAAATTGGATGATCAGTGGGAACAAGAGCCATATGTCGTGCAAAATTCCAAATTTGACAACAGGAAAACCTGTACCATTAGCAAAGATGGAGGAAAACGACCACCACGGTATCCAGAGACACCTAAAACTGTGTCCAGACCTGTTAAAACTTCCCGAGGAAGAACTTGTTATGGAAAAAGAGAAATCTGGTGAATTCATACACACGGACCTAGGAGATTTTCCTGCAGATTGGCCTTGTATGGGAGACGCTGTGATTATTCCAGTACTTCAATTTTACCAACCACAAGAAGCGCTTCAACATCCAGTTGAGCCAGTTGCCGCAGCAGAAGAAATAGTTCAAGAGGAACCTGCTCCTGTAGCACCTCCAGAAGTAGAGTCTCAAGAAATGGAACCTCAAGACGTGGAACTACCAGAAGAATCCCCTGACGAAACAGAACCGCATCGCCCAGCCACAAGTATGCTTGCCAGATCCATAGAGAGGTTAAGGCAGTATTACAGTTTGCCAGCACGCAGAACAGATAGGCCAGAGGCTACTATACCTGACACCACACCACGTATGTCAGTACGTACAACGAAAGGAAGGTTACCTGTTAGGTACCAAGAGTAGTCCTAGCAAACTAAGTCTAGTATGACCAGACAGGGTTTACTTAATTGTACAAAGTTATGAAGAGAATTGCATTTCGTTGAGAATGTTATATGATGATAATGTTTACATGCTAAAGTGATTTTTTAGAAATGTTCTTATGCCAGGACTGCGTGCTGAGGACTCTTGCAGCACAGAACTTTAGTTGTAAATAGTTAGCACTCGGTGCCCATCTTGGTTTTACATAAAGCCATACAACCTCAGAAGAAAAACCCGTATGGTGTGGCCTTGAGTGAGGTCTGCAGCAATGAAGTCCTGCAGCCCACCCAGGACCCACGTGGGAGGTTTTGGTGTGGGTCCTCCACAAGAATCTTGTCTTGTATTTATTGATGTGAAAAGTATTTTGATATTTTTCTAATTGCACTTGTACAAAATGTAACGTTAAAGTGTCCTTACCTCCTGCAAGGGATGAGTTATGTTTATAGTTATGTTGTTAATGTTATTAAAAAAAATTGTCTTTTTCCTATTTCAGTCTGGGTGTAATGTATGTAGTACAGTTCATATAGCGTCTTGTGCTTGGGTGCGATGAAAATACATGAGACACAGGTTTGATATAGAAAGTCTTGTATTACTTCATACAAGTTGGCAAAAATAGTCACACAGTTTGCAGACACAGAAGCAGGAGACACAGCAGGCCAGAGTAATCTAAGCTCAGCAATCACTCTCCACAACAGGTTCAGGATCTTCTTCTCTGTTACCGTAAGTCCATGCAAACGTGGGTCTTTCAAAGAGCAGGGTTCAGAGTCCACAAGTGCTTCAGAGTTCCTCAGTAGGAATAGCTGGAGTACAAGGTCCAAGGCTTCAGGAGTCAGGTTATAGGTTCACTGCAGGCTAGATTCTGAAGCACTGATTGCTCAGCTGTGGCTGCTTAAGAAGCAAAAGGAGAGAATCAGGGCGGGAACATGCAAGCTGGAAACTCCATTTTGACTGAGGGCAAGATAGCTGCAGCAAGACAGAAAGTAAAATGGCTGATAAACAAACTGAGTTTCAGGAACATGTACACAGAACCTTACATTACTCCCCCCTTAGGGACAACCTCCGGATGACCTCAGACCAGGCTTGTGTGGGTACCTCTGATGAAACTGACGGAGCAAGCGAGGAGCATTAACGTTATTGACCGGTTCCCATGAGTTGTCCTCCACTGGGTAGCCCTGCCATTTAATCAGATATTGTAACTGATTTCTATACAACCTGGAATCTAAAATCCTTTCCACCACAAATTCTTTCTGACCATCGACTAGCACTGGGTCAGGGCAAGGAGAAGAACGTCCAGGAAACGTATTGGGTGTTGCAGCCTTTAGTAGGGATACATGAAAGACAGGGTGGATTCTCATAGTTCTGGGCAGTTGAAGACGACAAGCAACGGCACTTATAATTTTACTGATTTTATAGGGTCCAATGTACATATGTTCCAACTTAGACGATGGAATCCTTAACTTAAGATTTCTGGTTGACAGCCAGACCAAGTCTCCTACCTTGAAAGCTGGTGCAGGTTTACGAAATTTATCTGCTGCTTTCTTGTACCTTTCCTGAGCCGATTCCAGATTCTCCTTTAGAAGATCCATATTCTTCTGTAAAGACGTGATTCTTTCAGCCACTGCTGGTAAAGGCGTTTCTATGGGAAATCGTGGTAGAATGTTAGGATGATAACCTAGATTAGAGTAAAAAGGAGACTGCTTAGTGGAGGCACTCTGAGAGTTGTTATACGAGAACTCAGCTAATGGAAGTAAATCCACCCAATCATCCTGTAGGTGGCAGATAAAGCAGCGGAGATACTGCTCCAGGGTTTGATTGGTTCGTTCGGTCTGTCCATTAGTCTGGGGATGAAAAGCAGAAGAAAGGTTTACTTTAATGTCCAATGCTGCACAGAAATTTTGCCAAAACCTAGAAGTGAATTGCACCCCTCGATCCGAAATAACCTCATCCGGTACTCCATGTAAGCGAAACACATCTTTAATCATCAATCTGATGTCTGTTTTGCAGTGGGTAAGCCGACACAAGGGATAAAATGAGCTGCCTTTGTTAGACGGTCAACCACCACTAGAATGGTGTTCTTCCCTTGAGAGGTTGGTAACTCCACAATGAAGTCCATAGAAATGGATCCCCACGGGCGGGACGGGGTGGGAAGAGGCTGTAACAGACCAGTTGGTGAGGAGCGAGGTGTTTTGCATCTTGCACAGACTTCACATGAAGTGACATAGTTTAAAACATCCTTCCTGCAAGTGGGCCACCAAAAGAAACGAGAAAGAAATTCCTGTGTCTTTAGAATTCCTCTATGCCCAGCTATCTTGGAATCGTGAATGAGTTGCAATACTCTCAATCTGACTGTTTCAGGAATATACAGGCGTTGTCCCTGAATCCACACACCATTCTTAAAGACAAGACTTACGTCCCTTGGTGGTTGTGCCAAAAAGGAATCCGCATGGTATGCTTCCTTGATGTCCTTAAGTAGGTCTTGATTATGAATTACTCCTAGGAAATCTAGAGTCAGGAAGAATAGTCTTAGGAGGAGTAATTGGACGTGTCTCTGCTGAGTAAATCCTAGAGAGTGCATCAGCCTTTCCATTGCGCGATCCTGGTCTATAAGAAATGATAAAATTAAATTGGTTTAAGAAAAGATTCCAGCGAGCCTGGCGAGGAGTCAGGCACTTAGCCGACCTGATAAACTCAAGGTTACGATGGTCTGTCAGGACGACTATTTGCTGTGCAGCTCCCTGAAGAAGGTGTCTCCATTCTTTGAAGGCGGCAATAATGGCCAACAACTCTCTATTGCCCACATCGTAGTTCCTCTCAGCCGAAGACAACTGCTGGGAAAAGAAGTCACAGGGATGCAAGACATTCTTCTCACCTGTTCTCTGAGAGAGTATAGCTCCAACGGCACAGTCTGAAGCATCCACCTCTATTATGAAGGCAAGCTCGGGGTTGGGATGTACTAGGATAGGTGCAGTGGTAAATTTATCTTTTAGACGGGAAAATGCTTCCTGGGCTTGGGGAGTCCAGGAGAACCTAGACTCTTTCCAGGTAAGTTGGGTGATAGGTGACACTACCTCAGAGAAATTTCTAATGAAACGTCTATAGAAGTTGGCAAACCCGATGAAGCGCTGTACCTCCTTTACATTTCTAGGACTTGGCCAATCCTTGATGGCTTGGGTTTTGCTTCCATCCATACTAATTCCTTGTGTAGACAGTACATACCCCAGAAATTGAATTTCGGTCCTATGGAATTCACACTTTTCAAGTTTGATGTAAAGATGATTTTGTCTTAGACGTTCCAAGACCATTCTCACATGTCCATGATGTTCCTCTGTGGAGTTAGAAAAAATTAGAATATCATCCAAATAAATTACCACGAATGTATCTAGGAGATCCCTGAAGATGTCATTCACCAAGTGTTGGAAAGTGGCTGGGGCGGTACTCAGACCAAAAGGCATAACTAGATATTCAAAGTGTCCATAGCGTGACCTGAATGCAGTCTTCCATTCATCCCCAGGTCTAATACGGACTAAGTTATAGGCCCCACGAAGATCTAGTTTAGAGAAAATTTTGGCATGTCGCACTCTCTCCAATAACTCAGGATTAAAGGCAATGGATAACGGTTTCTAATAGTAACCTTATTGAGTTCCCTATAGTCTACGCATGGTCTCAGAGATCCATCTTTCTTCTTCACAAAGAAGATGGGTGCACCTGCAGGAGATGAAGAGGGGCGTATGAAGCCCTTGGCTAGATTTTCATCTATGTAATCCTTTAAAGCCTTTAGCTCGGGCCCCGCCAGGGGGTAGATCTTACCAAAAGGTATCTCTGCTCCAGGCAATAATTCAATTGGACAATCATATGGACGGTGAGGAGGAAGCTGGTCAGCGTTCTTCTTGTCACATAAATCCACATAGTCCTGGTATACAGCTGGTAGTTCAGGACTGACATGGTTCCTTTAGGAACAGAGCAAGCTGAAACTTTTGGACTCATCTGTTTCTCTGGAAAGTGTAATTCCTTGGTCTCCCAGTTAATGGTAGGATTCTGAGCCTGCAGCCATGGTAGCCCTAGAATAATGGGAAAGTGGGGAGAAGAGATAAGCATAAAGGACAGTTTCTCTTGATGATCTTTACCCATAAGAACCCTCAAAGGCTCTGTTTCCTGATCCACTGGTCCAGAGGTCAGCAGGGAGCCATCCACAGTTTCCATCTGTACTGGAGTAGCCTTCTTCACTGAACGTATCCCCTGTTTCAAAGCAAAGGAGACATCCATAAAATTTCCACTTGCCCCTGAGTCGATCATAGCAGAGCTAGACACCCAAGCTGAGTCAACCCAGAGTTTGATGGAAAGAAAGCAATGAGAATTGTTTTTCTTACAACTCAGCTGGGACACCGCTGAGGAAACTTGAAAAATGGCAGCGTTTACACAGTCAACGTCCTCAGAGGTAATGGAGTTTAAGTCCGAGAAATCAAGATCGGTTGCTGCAGATCTCTCTGGAGCCTGAGGCTCGGACCTGACAGATCCCCTCTCGCAACACTCACAATGAATGAGTGCTGCAGTAGTCTTACGAGAACGGCTGGGGCAGTTTATAATGAAGTGCCCTGACTTACCACAATAGAAACATAGATTCTCCTTAAAACGATGTTCCTTGCGTGCATCACTAACCCGTCGTTGTAAAGAGTCTACCTGCATGGGTTCAGGTTCAGGTTCCCGTGTAATCCTACTCAAAGGTTCCTTAGCTGGAGAGGAAGGTAGGAAAAGGTTAGTGCGATTGCTTTCGAACCATCTCTCTTGCCTGCGTTCAGTCAGACGAGTATCAATACGGATGCAGTAGTTAATAAAGTCACCTAACGCAGTGGGAGGGTCGGCACGAGCAAGTTCATCCTTAATCAGTGGAGATAACCCCTTTCGAAAAATAGATTTTTTGGCGGAACTGTCCCAGGTGTATCAAGGGCCCATCTCCTGAAATCCAAGGCATATTCAGCTACCGAGTGCTTACCTTGGCGCAAAGCTAACATGGCTGCTTCAGCTGTTGCACCTCGATTGGGGTCATCAAACACCTGCCCCATGGCTGAAATAAAAGCATCAAGGTGATTCAAACAATCATCCTCAGTCTCAATCAGAGGGTTTGCCCACATCAAAGCCTTGTTGGTAAGCAACATAATTATAGTAAGCACCTTAGATCGTTCAGTGGGAAATTGTGAAGCATGTGCAGAAAAAAAAAGATTGCATTGATTAATAAATCCCGTGAATTTCTCACGTTCACCGCCAAAACGAAAAGGGGGCAACTTGGGAATCCCAGAACTCGGGGCTACGGCAGGAGCCTGGACTCGCTCCTCTAGAACCTCAATCCTGGCTCGCAAATCCTGGGCAGTCTGTCCAAACACTTGCAAATTGTGATTAGTGAGGTCCTGTAGGCTTGAAAAACGGGTCTTTATATTCTGCAAATCTGCAAGGATATTATCAGTCACTCCGCAAAGTTCCTTTATGCGGGCCTCCATTTTCCAGATCTTTTAAGACAGGAGTACTGGAAGAAGAGGAGAGGAGAAAAAAAAAAAAACAATAGTGTTTACCTGTGGTAACACTGCAGAGAGAAAAAAAAATTAAGGGAACTGCTCACCTGGAATGGTTGTGAGAAGTCACAACCACTATCATCACAGAAAGTTCACCCGGACATCTGATATCCACAGTTACAGCAGACAAAAAAGAGAAAAGAAAAAAAACAATAGTGTTTACCTGTGGTAACACTGCAGAAAAAAAAACACTTAAGGGAATTGCTCACCTGGAATGGTTGTGAGAAGTCACAACCACTGTCATCACAGAAAGTACAACCGGACATCCGATATCCACAGTTGCAGCAGACACAGCTTTTCCAGACCCAGCAGACACTAACGTTTGGCTTCAGAATCTTGTAATGTATGTAGTACAGTTCATATAGCGTCTTGTGCTTGGGTGCGATGAAAAATACATGAGACACAGGTTTGATATAGAAAGTCTTGTATTACTTCATACAAGTTGGCAAAAATAGTCACACAGTTTGCAGACACAGAAGCAGGAGACACAGCAGGCCAGAGTAATCTAAGCTCAGCAATCACTCTCCACAACAGGTTCAGGATCTTCTTCTCTGTTACCGTAAGTCCATGCAAACGTGGGTCTTTCAAAGAGCAGGGTTCAGAGTCCACAAGTGCTTCAGAGTTCCTCAGTAGGAATAGCTGGAGTACAAGGTCCAAGGCTTCAGGAGTCAGGTCACAGGTTCACTGCAGGCTAGATTCTGAAGCACTGATTGCTCAGCTGTGGCTGCTTAAGAAGCAAAAGGAGAGAATCAGGGCGGGAACATGCAAGCTGGAAACTCCATTTTGACTGAGGGCAAGATAGCTGCAGCAAGACAGAAAGTAAAATGGCTGACGAACAAACTGAGTTTCAGGAACATGTACACAGAACCTTACACTGGGAGTGCTGACGATAACTAGGGGGGGATGTGTGGCCCAGCTGCGCTTGGTACACATGTTCCCAGGAGAATGCACAGAAAAGGTAATTACAAAACACCTGATAAGCACACAACACTTGACGTTTTTCCTGGTTCCACCAGGGGGAGCCCTTGAGACAGCAGTGAGCTAAAGACAATCTAGCTGAACGCTAGAGGAGTTGTTGGTGTTACCTCAGGGACAGCAGACACGAGATCTCTGAACGGAGTTACCTCAAGCACGCTGGGAGGGAGAAACCCCTGTCAGATTAGCCTGAGGGCTGAGGAAGACTGAAGCGACATCTGCTGCTGCCTGTGCTCCTATTAAGGTGTGTGTGGGACGACAGGCGAGTGGTGAACAAAGGAAAGAGTGACATAGCATCTTCACTCAACTTAACCGGACACCGGGTCCGAAGTATCGCTAGAACCTTTACGGCTAGTGAGAGAAAACCGGAATCCCTGCTGGACTTCAGGTCGCAGAGGGGCCCTTCTGTGCTGATACGTAACCGGGGTTAGGAAGACGGAGTCTGGCAGGTACCGCCATAAAGACACTGTTCTGTCCACAAAAAGACCTCATCACCAGATCAACCGGGCGTAGAGAGGAGAAGGAGTTAAACTTCGCTTCACGCAGGTTAGGACTCATACACATTAAGAGAAAGGAGGCCTTAAACCTACACAGTGAATACCTGGATGTGCATTCTCCACCCTGAGCAGCTTCCCGGGGCATTCCTGCAGATACCATCAGTAAAGGTATGGAAAGAGACTGACTTGTGTGTGACTGACTTATTACCTGCTCCCCTGCACCGCCATATCACCCTGAGGGATCCATCCAGTCTCGCCTGTGGGAGACTTAACACCTTGCTGCCCCAACCCTCAGAGGATTCACCCTGCAGCGCTGGTCACCCTGATCAGAAACCACAGGTGGCGTCACGAACTATTACTACAATCCCCTGTAAATATCCCCCTTTGAATGAGCGCCCAGGGCAACGGACCGAGCTGTGCTACTTGTGACATTCCCCATAGACTTCAACGGGCTCGGTGCCGAGTACCCCATAACCCTGGTAGTACGTGAGCGTCTCAAATGCTCCCCATATATTGCTCCAAACATTAAATACAAAGGAAGACCTCTCCTCGCCGGGCACTGCTCTACTCTGGACTTGTCAGGAAATGCGGAAGATGTCACAGCGGTGGAGCAGGGAGGTGTTGACGAGTACCAATAGTGAGGGGGTTACAGGCATTGACGGAAGTACTGGCAGTGACGGGAGTACCAGTAGTGATGGGAGTACAGCAGTGATGGGGTTTGTAGAAGGATTATTTCACTGAATTGTATTTTTTATTTGCAGCACTACCTTCACCTGCAGCTGCACCACCGTCCCCCGCAGCCCCCGCAGCGCCATCACCAGGGGCATCACCATGTCCACGCACCTCTTCACCAGCAGCTACCCCGCCTCCATTTTTGGGGTCATCATCCCCATCCACATCTCCCCTAGGATTCTCTCCAGCGTCACTCCATGACGCGTATGCAGGCTCGCCTTCAGGTAATTTACGCACATAATATAAGCTTCCGACAAGTTTGACAACTTTGTTAGGTCATAAAATGTTTAAGGGCTGTTGTGATATATATATTTTTCTGTGTTTCCCTAGCCGGCGGTGCCGCAGGTTCTGGATGGGCCGTAAGTGGGTCTTCAGGGGAACTGCAGTCGCCCCAAAACCGTAAGTGCACAGCAAACATGTAACATGTACATGTTGATGTTGCAACTGAATTCCCTGGTTAACTGTTACCATTACCTCCACAGAAATCCCCACTGCCCAGGACCTGCTGATGTCACACCGTCTAATGATGGCAGCCATGCATCAACACGGGGTGATGCTGGAGAGGTTTCTGGCTGCCCTAGAAAGTGGGGCAGTAGTTAATTTTTTTGTTTGTTTGTTTTATTATTATTTGTATTTTATTGTTTTTTATTTTTAGTTTTTTCTTACTATGATATATATCATGATTCATGATATATTCAAAAAATGTATATTATATATATTAAGTTTATATACGCAGCTGTTGTGTATTATTTTTTATTATAAGGTTTTAGCGCTAGTGTGACCAGGGCCTTTAAAAGAAATGTTGTTAATTTTTGAAATTTTTTTCATTACATTTTTGTACCTATGCTGGAACACCTATGACCCCGTGTGTGACAAGTAGAAACAAGTAGATGTAATAAAAATACAAATTTTTAATAGTTGTCAACAAAATTGTTGACATTAATAAGAATACGAGACCACACTTCACTAGATAAATAAGATTTTTATTCAAAAAATGTAACAATGTAAAAAAAAAATAGACAACAAAAAACTTTTGAAATATTTTAAAAACTACAGCTGCTGGTAAGATGGATCGTTGCCATTACCACGCTGCCTCTGTGGTGTATAAAAATAAGGTGGAGCAACAACGTTTGGGTTTGGTTGATTTATCCCAATTGGGTTCGGCACAGGATTGTGCGGCAATGAGTAGTCCGGGTACTGCGGTCTTGGCCGTGACGACATAACTGTTATCAAGGTTTCCTAATGACACTTGAGTCAGGACTTCAAACATGAGTCTCTCTGCATGAATCCGCTGTACAGGATCCAGTGTTGGGAGCTTCTCATTAGCGTAGTAAGCAAAGCCAGTTATTTTAGTTTGGTCTTTTTCCGCCGTAAGGACTTTTTGGCTAATTCAATAAATTCTGGAGTAGCCGAGGTGGGAGCCTTCCTTTTTCTGCCAGAAAATGTAAGCCGGCTCCGCACAGATGAGGATGGTGGCTCAACTACTTCGTCCTCTTGGACCAACGCCATGCTGTCTTCTTCTGTTGGAGGTGTGGAGACAGACTCTTCTGTGTCCTGCATGAACAAAAAACGAATGGTAAATCACAAAGAAAAAGAAATTAATCTTCACACTATAACACCCAAATACAGCAAAAATGTGAAAACGACACTTGTAAAGACAAAGAAATTTATCTTCACACTATAACACCCATATACAGCAAAAATGTAAAAACTACACTTGTAAATGGATAGGCCTCAACCATTGAGCTAGAAAAATTATCAGTACATGAAGTGATAAATTCAGCCATTTTATCTACATTTCACAATTATATTTTTAATTTCAAGTCCACTTTGGCATGTACATTAAAATGTGTTTTAATACAAAGGTACTTACATGTACGACAGGGGATTCCAGCTGGATCACCGGTCTGGTTCCAACATGGAAGTTGCTTGTCTGGGTACTTCTTGGTCCCTTGTGAAAGAGAACAGCTCAAAGTACCACAATTTGGGGACATACACATCTTCGGCCCCGGCTCCAGACTTGGTAGAATTTTGGACTTTATTTAACTCTTTTTTGTAAACTGTGCGGAGGGCCTGAATCCATTTTTTCACCGATGACTCATCCGCTGGTTCATCGGGATAACGATTTTTGCACATCTCCACCAGTTTTTGGTACGCGTCCTTCTTTTTAAGCCTGTTGCTGTAATCAGCCAACTTTATTTTCCACAGGCAAGGCATCGAGCGGTACAGCTCGATGAATTCCCGCAGAAAGTCTTGCTTATCGGCCATCTGTAATAAAAAAGGATTATGTGAGAACGGCAGAATGGTTAAATAAAATGCTTACATAGCCTACAACATAGAACACAGCAGGGACCATAAAATGGCGGTTGTGGGCGCAGCTGGAGAAAACAATGGCAGACCTAAATAAAAGTCATAGATGGACAACTATGGTAAAAACAGCAGGGATCATAAAATGGTGGTTGTGGGCGCAGCTGGAGAAAATAATGGCAGACCTAAATAAGTCATAGATGGACAACTACGGAAAAAAAAGCAGGGATCATAAAATGGTGGTGGTGGGCGGGCCAGAACAAAA